>BLAZ01000454.1:1586993-1589493 GCA_014633955.1 Acropora tenuis | reverse complement strand
TATCTGGGAAACAGAAAACAGCAGTCTATAAATTAGAGTGAAAGTTTAACACGACTTTTCGTAATGGCGGCTGAAAGGGGAACACGTTTGAGATCATGATCACACATATACATGGATTGTAATAAAGAATACTTCTTTCGTAAACTCTTAGTGGCCAAAGGGATCACGGAGAATCTAAGTCATATTAGCGATTTTTCCAAGAGTTCACAACCCACACCTTAGAAATGAGTATATTTATTTACAACTTGTGTTGTTGGCAAAGAGACTGCAGTTGAAGACAATAAAAATTGATTTTGGTAAAGGATATCTTAGTCAAGTCAATTGTATTCTGGGCGAAATATCATCATTTTGGGTAGAAAACGAGAACTTGGACACCTGACCATGCTATTGAGCTGCACCGACAATAGTAGTTCGTATGAGAGCATCTCCGTGAAAGGGGGCCAAGATGTGAAACTCGTACCCTCTGAATTTCTTCTTGAGATGAATTTTCTCCCGTTCGCAATTTTGTTGTTTCTTCCCGCAGTTCTCGACCAGTCTTGTTAACCTGGACCCAAACGTTGGAAATCACTGCCATTAATCGTTGTTCGGACGAATTCATCATCAAATTAAAGTTTTCTTGGTCGCTTGAGTGGTTTGCCTACAAAATATTAAAGAAAGAAAGGATGAACAGGTACAATGTCGGTCCTACAGTTGACATAAAATAAAAATCTTCCAAGGCATGCTACGATGATACACTCTGCTGGAACAGAGGTGGGTCTGTGTGGAATTCCAAAACAGAACGTACAGACAAATTAATTGCTATATATACGACAAATTTATATCGAATTCGTTGTCGTGGAACCTGTAGCCTGCGTCGGAGACGCTAGTAATGAAACAGCGCCGAATTCCTTGTTAACGATCTGAGTACGCGCTATGATTGATCCGCCAATTGGTAATAGCCAGTCAGGTTAAAGGGAAATTCCAAACGCAACTCCGGTAATTTATTGAGTCTGCCGGCAGTCCAGAGGCCACACGTTACTAACCGGGGTAGATTACGTCTGCAACACAGGGTAGAAACCTGTTGATTGCATTGCGGTCACATGATGGTGCTTTTTCTCCTAAGCCCGTGAAAACTTCTACATTTAGATCTCTAATTGCATACGATTTAATGTTCCCAAACCAGACTTTTGCCATATCATGGTAAAATAACAAGATTTTCTTGTGGTGTACAGCATGATTGTAAAATTATGAAATTTTCGGACGTTTCTCAAAACGGTTTTAATGATATGGGTTAATTGCGATTCATTACACCGATTTGCTGCGCGCTGACGCTTAAAGTGCCTTTGACACGAAATTTTTTATTATCTTGTTCGAAAGAGCTTTCAAAATGATGAAGAATGGCGTTTATTTTACTCTGATGGCACTCTTGGTTGCCGAGTTATTGAAGATTTTGATTTATGCAAATCAGATATGTGTGACGTCACAAAAGGTACACAAAGTGGTGTGAAATCACAAAAAAATTGAATATTTGTGCAAATACTAAATCTATCTCATTTGCATAAATCAAAATCTTGAATAACTCGGCAACCAAGAGTGCTATCACAATAAAATAAATGCCATTCTTCATCATTTTGAAAGCTCTTTCCAATAAGATAATAAAAAATTTTATGTCATGGGCACTTTAAAAAACCGCAATGTAGCACCCACTGAATTTCAGGTAATCTTTGTCGCGATCTCGGCTTCTAAGCCCTAAATTGCTGTCATCGATAGAAGTTTACAAACGGGTTTCTCCTGGTCAATTATGAGGAAACCTATTTTTAATTTTTTTCTCTGGCATCGCAACAGAATGCAACCGAAATAATATTCAACTGTATTCGGAAAAAGACCCTATGACCCTCCCAGTACTATTTCACTGTGCTCTAAAACTGAGTTGAAGAAGGTTTGCAATTTATTGCATGCTGTAAATTAACCTTGGGACCGTTTCGATCTTTCCTGCGTCCGGTTCAAACCGAAACGCCTATCTAAGAAAAAGAATAGCTTTAGTCACCTGAGCAGTGATGTTACGTGTTTTTCCTTCTGTTAAATGGTTGTTGCCTTCATGCAGTTTTGCCAGTTCTTGCCGAGTGTTGTCTAGTTCCTCTTTTAGCTTTGTAAACTTCTCTTTTAATTCTTGTAATTCAGATGTAAAGTCAACCAATTTTTCTGGTGCGGCTGCATCTGAAATAATTAAAAATGGAAGTTGTAGGGTGATTTAAGGCCAGTTGCTGCATTAAGCTCTGTAAATTTTTTGTGATTTATCCCTTCCGCGGTTATTGGCGCGAGTAGGAGACTTTCTTGCGTTTTTTCCCTAAGGTGTAACATTCAGACAAATCCTGAAATCGTCCAACTTAACTTGGCTGCCAATAATTCCCGCCTTTCCTTTTACATGGATGTGGTGATAAAACTGACAAGACTGATGTCCGTGCATTGAAGTATCCTCACATTGTCATGTTACGGCGCAATGAATGCTTCAATCTATTCG
>BLAZ01000454.1:1543136-1548136 GCA_014633955.1 Acropora tenuis | reverse complement strand
TTTGGCCGCGCTCTTACTATATCTTTCCCTTCCTCTTTCTCACTACTTGCAGAAGCGTCGAAAAATATTTCTTGTTTTGTTGTTGCAGCAGTGTGACCGAAGCTGTTATCATATGGTGGAGCAGTGTCCTCAAAGACGTGTCTGCCCAAGTTTGAATAGACGTTGCCTTAGGAACTCACCTCAAATTGATACACAAGATTACTGATGTCTTTCCGTGAGGCTTCCTGTATTGCTTTCCGAATTTCTGTTATAACTAGTCGGGTCAACTTTGTGCTTGGTGCCTATGTCACTTATGTCGATAGGTGAGTGTCGTCAGGATAAAAAAAAATTGGACGCTTATAAACTAGGTAGGAATGTTGTTAACGTTTATTTACGAACAGAACACTTTGCAGTGATCTCTGGGTTAAGGCACGAAATGTACTTCACCTCAGAGAATCAGCAATTCGAATAACATGGCGTAAAATGGTAATGTTACCCTTTTCCAGCACAGGAAAAGATTATGTAAAAGATAAAGCTCCACCGCATTAAAGGTATCACGTTCGAGGAAACAAACTCCTTCACATTGGCATAACTCAACCTAATATCTCCCTTTCTAATTGAAGTATCTGATATTTCTTGTCGTGCAATTTGAATTGAATGAAAAGGATGCAAAAAAAAAAATGAAAATGAGTAAAAAAAAATCTCCTTTTCTTGACGATTTTTCCCTTCAAGAAAAATAGTTCCACTTATTAGAAAAACGCCAATAAAAAGAGTGTTAATGATGTTACTAATTTTCATTTCAAAATATTTTAAACCTGTAACACATTTTTTTAACTAGACATTTAAGGTATGCGTGAGAGGCATTTTTTTTTCTTTTTGCGATTGATTATTCTCGTGGGAGATGTTTTTCAGTGATAGCTCTCGAGAAATGCAATTTAAAATTTCGAAACCTTGAACCCCCTGTTCCTGCAAACAATGTTCAATAATGATGGAACCGGTTGAACGTAAAGCAGCGAGATTAGATACTACAAGAAGCGAGAAAGGACCATGTTAAGAGAATTTCCCGGATACGTTTCTCGTATGATGTTAGATGCATTGGCTGTTCTCTTGAGAGAACTGAAAATAGGCAAACTCGATTGATACGAAGTGGATCCTTTGCAGTCCTTCTTTAAAGTATCGTTTTGGTGCTGCTCCTTTGTGTAAGAGATGACAGCATCACTTTCTTCGTGTACCGTAACGGTTGAAATCACAGTCATACCAGAGGCTAATCGCTTAGAAGGTCTCAAAAAAAGTACGAATTACCTTTACCTTGAAGTTTTATTCTATTACCATGTATTCTATGCTAAAGAATTCCATGTGGCTTGTTTGTTTTCCAGACGCAAAGAGATTTTAGACTTTTCAAAAATGGGTGGAAAGTGTTCCTTTTTACTTCTTAGCTGAGGGAAAATTATCCGCAATATTTATTTTATTGTGTTATTGATTGATTTCATGGTAGGGTTCTCATATCAACATCATAAGTTACTTCGAACCTGATAAGAAGGCTTAAATTTAAGTTCTAAATCCAATAAATCAAGAAGGATGTGATTAAGTCAATTAAGTAAATTTGGCCATGTTTCCATGCACAGAGAAAGCTGGGTAAGCCCCTGTGTTGGCCCTTATTTTTATAATTATCATGCACCTTATTCATTGAACTCTGCTCTCAACTTGACCGCTCTACATTAGGCTTCCGTTGAGGAATTCTTCAAATGTCAATCATCTAGGACGGGATCTAATTCACCCCTCTGAGATATTATCAAACGACCTCAATGTATTCCTTTGAATAATTTCCATTCCAACAAAGAAAAAATCATAACAAAAACAGACGATAGCAAACAATATAATCTATGTTAACTATTGTATCAACAGGTCTTTAATTGCCAAATCAACTATTTCCCTACATTTTGGAAGATATCAAAGATAACTGATGAGTTTCATACCTTTAAGAGATTCCGGGAAACAAGTAATCTTGCCACTTATTATCATTACCACAAGAGTCAATCCAGCAGCGGCCATAAAAAGCGTCACCACTTGTAGGCAAGCAATTTCTCGAGGGCGGCAGCATTTTCTCTTCTGTTGCTTTTCCGCACACTTCAAGACAGTGGGAGGGTCGCGTTTTGCTTCTTCTCTGCCGCTTTTCTTGCCTTTCGTTTTCCCCTTCCCTAAACATTTTTGCCTGTTCACTACATCGACATAAACGTGACTGTTAGTTAATCTTTTCACTGAGCAATTTTCTTTCCTGTCGAGTTTCTTTCCGGCCGGGGATAACACATACGGCATACCGTTACATTGTTTTTGCTGTTCGGCTTCAGAGTTTTCTCCGTTTTTTTCCTTGTCGCTACCACCATTTTCCAACAAAAATTTTTTTCCTGAGGTCTCAGTGCAATGACCCACGTTGCCACTTGGTGCAAAAGAACCCTCACGGCCTTTGCCCAAAGTTCGCGATGTTGTCCAATTTTCGGAGAAGTACTCGTCGTCGCCTTTTAAGGCTTTGTTGGAGTACCGACAGGATTCCATCTCAAAAAGATGTACCACGTAATTGTGGTCGCTCTCTACAGGTTTCTGCATTCCAATTTTCTGCTTGGCTTATACTTTTCTGCTTTTCTGAAATTTTGCACGTAAGAGGTCTTATACCAGATCATAAGCTGATGTAATGATAGCAATTATGCGTATGGCGTGGCAGCTCTCATTACGAATCCACGTACTTGCCAAATTTGTCCTTTTCCGAGGACCTGGATCTAACTGCGTCGAAATGACCGCTATATATATATAGTATATTCCATTGCATATGCAATTGCTGTTTTTCGTACATACGTACAAATTAGTTCTGTCACCTTTATTTGAAAACAAAAGCCCTTTGAGACCTGTGTGCTGTAGGGTGCACGTGTACGCCTTTCAGTGTACTAGTGTTCGATTTCGGCAGTGCCTTGAGCATTTATCACGGGAGTGATTGTTGCTTTATGTCTAAATTTGTACACACGAGTTTTAGTTTTGGGTAGAGCTTGCTGAGATGGCGATAACATCTATCACTTGTCTACCGTCCCACTTTCTGTTGGTCTGAATACCAATCGAATTCGTAACATTATGGAACTATACATATGATTTTTATGCATGAAACTCTGTATGGAAGTCGATACAAGTGTTTGTTTGTAATTCTCACCGTGAACATCCGTTGCTACGTGACAAACAGAGAGTATTGTATCTTCTCTCTGATTTTTCCTGTTGATCACAATACTGAATCTGACAACCGATATGACTAACCACTATAAATTTAAAGAATACACTTGAGATCTTAAATTTAACTACTAATATAACGGTTAAAAATAAACCAAACCTTTTGTAAACTAATCTTACTCAAACAGTTCAGTTCAGGTCTTCATCATCATCATCTTCTTCTTCTTTTTCTTCTTCTTCTTCTTCGTTTACTAACAAACTCTTTGTTCAAACGCAACACTTACAATACTACAGTTGCAACGATGTAATCAAAGTTGAGATTTTATGAACAAATAAACTTACAGACTATTATTAAAAGGTACTAATCACGATTTCCTACGATAACATAATACATGAACGCCAAATAATTAGTACCAACGAAACAAACTATACAGTTAATAAAACAAAGAAGATAAAAATAAAAGCATCTTGCATTACTGTGTTTCGTGTTTTTCAGTCAGTGCATGTGGTAGCTTCTTGAATGTGGGTTTTGTTTCCTCGACTCTTATTAGAGAGATGAAGTGAGATGAAGATTGCCCAGTTTATCCGAAGGTTTTCAGTTTTGATTTTCCGGTATCGTCTGTTGCGGCATGATTGGTAAGAGAGGACGGAACCGTTCTTAGTTAAAGTGAGTAACACGCTAGTTAATTTTATAACTTTACAACCCTTTTTTTTCTGGCTTCAATCTTTTAGAAACATAACAAGGTAATATTTGGAACAAATTTTCAATGATTCCATGACTCTCGCCGTGAAAAGGATGGCCCCTCTTTTTTTTTCTTTCGGGCTCTAGTCACGTTACTGTTCTCAAACTGAGTATCTGATGACTCGTCCAAACGTCACTCATCATCAAGAATCATTCTGTCCGCGTCACTTGCTTGGACTATGAAATTCCTTCATGGTCAAGGAAAATCTTGTAGGTTATTGGGAGAATTTAAAAGGCGGTTTCCGTGTTAATGATGAAAATGGTTACAGCTGATGAAATTCAGTTGGAATCTGCTTTATAAACTCTTAATACCGAATATCACATAATGTGTCTCTAATATCCCTTGTACTTAAAAAGGTACCTGTGTGATGACCTTTAACACAGTGTCTGCGGCTATTTAAAGTAACTGAAAACGTGCTTCTGTCATCAGTGGGGTAGCTTCCCGTACGCAAGGACATAAGTGGAAAGCTGAAAATGCTGGATTAAGAATAGACTAAATAATCAATCAAAGCCACTTCACCTTTTCAACTGAAAAAAGTCGTGAGGTTCACCTAAGAAATGGAAGATTCTACCTAAAACAAAAGCTAGAAAGAATATTCGATGAAGATGTTTGAAGGGAGGGTTGAGGATTTGAAATATTTTGCAAAATCCTGCAAAAAAAAACCCGGCTACATACGCCCCGAGCGTGATGATGATCACTAAACATTACACCGATAAGAAAAGCAGAGCATAAAAATACACTAGGTAAGATTTTTTTTTGGTGCAATAATATTGACAGTGTAATTTTAAGTTGCCAATGGAACTTCCAGTAATACATCAGGAGCCTATCAGGTGAACCATCTGATAGGCTCCTGAATACATAAAAAGATAATGAAAAACTAAAGGCCAGTCTTGTCAACATACACAAGTAAAATACAGCACGGTTTAAAGTTGACGCACGCTTGCAGGTGGTTCGTTCAGCGTGGTTATATTTTCTTGCGCAATGACAAAGTCCATTGGAAGCCCTTATGATACAGTCTTGGAAACGAATACCGGCAACATACAGCTCAGTTTTGAGCGACACATATTT
>BLAZ01000454.1:1535636-1538136 GCA_014633955.1 Acropora tenuis | reverse complement strand
GGGATTTTGCGCAGTGACTCATCTACCCACACGTTCCAAGACGTTCCAAGACTTACATTAACCTTTACTTCTTAAAGCAGGGTCAAATCATGGGGTATTGCCAAAATTAAGATTTGAGAGCACCCTCCCCACCTCAAATGATATTCTGTCAGTGCACTGGTTCGGTTTACTTAGCTCACCGGAATCCATACCAAATAAGACGACAGCTGGACGGTGTGACATCCTCGGGTTGTTAATGGCACAATGCACTCTGGTTAAAAAATGCATACTGCTCTCTGGTTAAATGCAATGCATTCTAGTAAAAAGTAATGAATTTGAGAATTCATACCCCATACAGAATAATAATTATATTCTTCTTAAATCAGGATTATGTCACTGCTTGCTCCCTCCATAGCAATTATCCAAGTAGGGAACGTTGAGTTGTGCATCCTAAATCCATATAATGACAGCACATCAAAGTTCACTGTTTCTCCCTTTCACATCTGCTATATGTAAGTTTCTGTTAGTTAGTACATTACCTGTACATGGAGTGTACATTGACATATTTCATAAGAACCAGCTGAACCATGTGAGGTTGATAAAATAATAAATTCTCATTGTTGTATTCATCTTTCATCCAATTTCTGAGAAACTGCATTCCCTGTTGAAAATAATTAATAATGATGGTCATGACAATGCTCAACCCAAAAGAAAAAAATAGGATAAAACAGCTTTTTAGCATTAATTTGACCCCTCTGCAGCAACAATATCAAGTGTAAACATTAGTTCTCTTCTTTTATTTTTTTGGGAGGAAGAGGGGGGGGGGGTAATTTAGCCAAATCTAAAACCAAGATAATGCTAGTAAGCAGTTGCCTTGTTTGGTGTGATGGTAAGGATCATACTTGCCCTGGGCCCTTCAAAGGGGACTGTGCATTTCAACATTATTGGCATTTCTCTGGTTGATGGTCTTTAACTTGGTCAGTATTATTGACTGGAACATTAATTTTTGATGTCTTTTCCTTCTTAGCCCTCCCAAGCAAGCATTGGACAGGTTGATTTTTCACCCTAATTTTTCAGTGTAAACTCACCAATAGTTGTGCCGATTTAGAGAGTTGCTATCAATGGAAACTCTCTCTCCCTCCCCCAGTGAACTCTTTCCCAGTCCACCAACCTGTTAGGCATTAGTGCTACATCCCAAGATCTTCTATTGTTGAAGACTTTAAGCAAAATAAACTTCACATTCATACAGACCTGTTGTCTTTCCTGAGGGATTTCATGCTTTTCATGATTGCTGCATCGTAAAGAAAACCGGGCAACTTCCTTTCCATCAGCTTTGTCTTTCTTTAATAACAAGAAAAAAATAAAATAAAAAAAGTTGCCATCAAAAGGTTCATTTCAAACTCAAATCTATATGGTACTTCCAGTGTTGTCAAAAAGACTAACAATTTATGGCAGCAGACTGCAACAGGGCCTTGATGATCTGCTCTCTCATACGATTTCTCCGTAAGACTAAATAGGTAGCCCCAGATTGCCGGTACATTTTACTATTGCTGGTACATTTTACTACATGTACATTTTGATACACAATGTACATTTTGGTACATTTTGACAAGCCTATAGTATTTTCTTGAAGAATAATTTCCAAATTTGGGATGCCAGTGATTCAACTGGGTTAAGCAGGTTTAGCATCAACAACTCAAAAGAGCTCAAGGTTTGAACAAAAGAAGAAAGGTGTACACAAAGGAAATTTTACAATCATGCAAATACATAGAGGTACAATCAGCTGCTCTTGATCCTTGCTTGACCAGTTCAGATTACAACCCTGCCTATTAAAACTTAGCTGGAACATCACAGGGTGAGCAAAGACAAGCATAGCAAACTACTCACTCCTAACATTCAACTGAAACCTACTTTCGAGGATGCGTAGTGAGGTATGTCTTCCTTATCACTGAAACATAGCACAACTGGTTTTCCCTCCCTGATTCTTATTGAAAACAAGCGCTTTTGTCTTAATGGAGCTCTAATATCGGGATCCACAGGTGCACGACAGTCAACAGCATCAATTCCACCCTGCACAATCTACAGAAAGAATCACAGAGAGCTCATTTTGTTAGACGGAGGCAATGTATGATCATTTATAAAATAATTAAGATAGTACACCCTCTCTCACTGGTCAATACTATAGGTGCATTTAGATAAGAGTTACGTAAACACAGTTGTGACAAATTTTGATTGGTTATGTGTTGTCGGATGTGGGTTTTGATTTGCTGGTAGGAAATATGAGTGCGTATCACAAAAATCTATTTCAATAAGGAAGTAAATGAACAGCATTTTCCTTCATTTGTCAAATTATTTTCAAGACATAGTTTATAAAAGCAATTACATTGCCTCATCTTAACAATCAAGGGGCTTGAAGAATTCTCAACAGTTATGCAAACCCTCAACTGCGTCTCAAATTCTCAAAACTCCCTGTGTTTAGAGTCATCACGAGGCTATGTAAACACGGAAAATGTTTTCTTTT
>BLAZ01000454.1:1489649-1492149 GCA_014633955.1 Acropora tenuis | reverse complement strand
ACAAAGGCTGATATCAAGTTGTCAATGGGCATTGCCAGTAATGTGAAAAGCAAGATCTTTTTACTCCTGGGGATGGACCTATACCGGCGTCAGTTTTTCTACAGCTGCAAAAATATAGCTGAATGTTGTTATGAAATCTAGACGAGAGGTTATTTTCTGCACCGTAATTTGCAGAGCAGGTGACTCCTATCACTCTTTTACCCTATAAACAAAAATAAAGACAGTTCGTTTAGTATTTGTTCGTCCTTTAATCATCTTATGGTATGTAACGAGACAATTATATACCTCCGCAGTTTTTATTTCATCATTTCATTTGTTTTGTTTTGTTTTTTTGGTTTGTTTTTTATCCTGCTAAACCAAACCCGAAACTGTCGTTGCAACTCTTATATCGGCAAAATGGAAGTTCAGGCGCAAGTGTGCTTCGACGGTTTAACGTCGAGGCACACTTGCGCTTGGCTCCTTTAGCGTGGGTATATTTTCTTGCCCAATGGCTAAGGCCATCGGAGGCCCTTAAGTAAGCAGTTTGGGAAACATATACCGTGAACACACAACTCGGTTTTGAGCAACGCATACTCACAGCTGGCTCATTCAGGGCAACTATTGTTGTCTGATCTCCAGGCATTTCTTCGACTTTTTTTGTCTTGTATTGGCATGTGCTAAGGTCTCCAGTACCATTAGGCCCCGCTGGACCTATTGAACCCATGGGACCTGGGGGTCCTTGACTTCCGTTGAATCCCCGAGGACCGATGGGGCCCATCATTTTGCTGACGTTGTTGACCTGCGCAAGATAAAAACAACCCAGGGAGTAATGCGATTGTTAAGAGAAAATCCCCTTGCAACCCAATGATAATAAAATTCGAGGTCATTATCAGCACGACAAATCTCACTGACTTTTTTTAAGCACCGGCATGATCTGTTTTCTGTTTTAGAAGAGAAGGAAACTCTTTCTCGGTTTCCACAGGTCTAATTCACAAAACCACCAGCCATGTCAGTTAACTTATTGAGATCTCTCCAAACCTATGCGGTCAACAAAGACCAATAATATATTCAATCATTAGTTTATGGTTTTCGTATCTTCCCTGTTGAACCATCGTGTCTTCATGATCACACACGCTTCGAATCTTCCCTGTTAGAGCTCTAGAGCGCATCACAACATCCGAAATTATTACTCTTCACTAGCAGAAAGACAGAACGTATGGTTTCTAGTTCCTATCCGAGAGACGCGATCTTTGGAGAGTTTGCAGACGCCGCTGCTGCTGAAGTGATGATCACGCAATATGGCAATTTTTGAATTATTTTTATTCAATTCATTTGGTTGGACTATTTTTCATAATGATAGTCGAACCGTTTGAAACTTCACTGCGGCTATAAGTATACATGCCTACTTTAATGACTGATAATTTTCACTTTACCTTTTCCGCAATGGTTGCATTAATGCCCACTAGTGACTTAAACAGGCTGGCATCGGAGGATTGAAGCAACACTATTGACTGGTTCAGCTGTAAGCGCAAAAGAAACGAATAACTACTTAGAGCTCAAATTGCTGACAATTATATTATTGTGTTAGCTAGTCAAACTTTTCATTTTCAAATTCTCAAATTTCATAGTAAAAACATGAAGAGATTGTTCTTTGAAGATAATTGTCATTCTTAATATTTGCTGCAATTACACATGAAAGCCACTTTTTCAATTGTGACGACGCCACATATAGGGAGGGCCAATTACCTTTTGAGCAAAGTTGTTTCGAACTTTGCGTAACTCTCGTGAAAAAACAGCTTGTGATGCGTTTACCGAAGTCCACACCCTGCGAAATTCCTTCGCCGTGAAATTTCCTGCGGACCATAGGGCCGTGGAGTGTTGCCAGTTAGATTTCTCTGCCTCACGACGAGTTACGTTGATTAAAATCTCGAGGTTCTGTATTTTCTGCTAAACGAATGAAAGGTTATTTTCTCAGCGCACAAATAGTGATGCAGTCTACTCAAGAAAGTAAATAGGAGCAGTCAGAAAACCAATACAGCATCTACAATGACTGACGAGAAACATTCATGAGAAATTCGACGTATGGTGTAATTTAAGTGAAAACTGTTTCATTATAACAGTCAAACTTCTTATAACAGTCAACTCCTTTCTCAGTATTGATTATAAGCCTAATTCAACTAAAACCTCAACCTTCAGGGATTCTTACTTTAATAGGATTACACCTTTCTGGAACTCATTGCCTCTTAACATTAAGGAAAGTACTACTCTTTCATCCTTTAAAACGACCAAATAAGAACTTTTAAAACTATTTGCTCTAAATGCAGATCTGTTTCCCCGGCAACAGTCTGTTGTCGATAAATTATTATTAGCGTTATAAATTATTATTAGCGTTACTGTTTTATTTGTATTATGTGTCACATTATTTGTTAGTTATGTATCTGCTCGTATATTGTATCACATACGTTACTTTATGTCAGTATGGGGCTTGTTCATATGGACTTCGAGTCTTTTCATGCTCTGT
>BLAZ01000454.1:1477149-1482149 GCA_014633955.1 Acropora tenuis | reverse complement strand
GGTTTATAATTGTTCCTTTCGTGAGGTCGTGATAAAGGACACATTCTCAAAATTTCGTTATCTCAAAGTCAGGATCTCTCTTTTTATCGAAGTAATCTGAGAGTGTTTTCTTTGCCGCTTTGTGAGCTTTGTCGTTACCTTTCTCAGCCTCGGTGCAAGTTTGCCAATTTTCCATCGCAACATCCCCTGCATAAGTGAAAAGGGTTTTCTTTTGTCGATAATCTGTGATACCTCAAGCAATTAACTCATTTTCTGATCATCTTTCCACCCAATCTGTTAATTTTGCTCTAAGGTCTGGATCATCTTTGCGTGCGTTGAATTTTGTGAAATTTCAAACTTCCCATTGATGTTGCCACCGTTGGGTTTTGAGCTTGTCTTGCCGCTGTTCTCCGTTTACTTTTTGTCATCAGGTTCCACGATCAGTTTGAATTTTGTTTGGGCATCTTCGTCGCCGATGTAGAGATACTCAGCCATACGCTATATAAACTATATCAACGCTTTGTTTTTTAGGAAAAAACAAGTTACATAATATTCTAACTACGCTTCGCTCACCGTCCGCACGTGTACCCCCTATACCATCATTCATCACTGCATGAGACAATGCTACAGGTACCATGTATTTTTTCCTCACTTCCGATGTCTAATCTCTGTGCCTGATAAACGAGGAGAAAAGGTTCTAGCTGCTTTGACGCAGCCATCTTGAACGTATATGAGAAGTTCCCAAGGTTACATACCCTTTCGACCGTGAAATCTGCTGAATCTCGGATAAAAAAAACTCTCGCGTTTTCTTCACAAGAACGGCAAAAACCCAATTTTGAAAGACGTCACCTGAGTTTCTTTGGCAAGTGACGCCACTTAGTTTTCCAATTACTTCCGGTTGCCCTTCGTGGCTCAAAAAGCTGTCGTTCTTAAGCTCTCTAAAATCAATATTTTCCAACGTTTAGCTCCTCGTGTGTCACGACAACAACCTCAGAAGGTCAATATTCGACTTATAACAGTCCACGAATTTCTGGGTTGAGGAATTATAATTAGCTATGTATTCATTACGCTAGTACAGTGCTATTGATCAAGGATGCTCAACTCGGTCTTAACTTCATTGAGTTGCTCCATGTGAAAAACCTGTTCGAAGAAATTATCAAAAAAAAGCCTCGGTCATGGAAGTAACGCTAAATGGAGTCCTTGAAACAAAGGTCTTGTGATTAGAGAATCCCGCAATCAGCAGCCGGGAAACTTGACGTTTATCTTGAGTTGTAACCGAATTTCTTCAGAACTAGCACTTTCCCACTTAGCGAAGAAAAAAATAAAAGAAAATCATTTCAGAAGCTCCCTTTGAGACTTTTTTTGGATAGGAACAAGATGCAGCCATATTCTGTATAGGGCACAATATACTCGTTTAAACATGAAGAGTGTTGACCGTACAAAATCACGTCACGAAGTGAAATTTTTACCGTGAGGGAACAAAGCTACTTCAGAATTCAAAATAGTGTTTTAAATTTGGGCCGCAAATGATTAATTATCACTGAGAGATGTTCACCTTGCTTCCTAAATTAGAAGTCCTTCTTGCTGTGGAATTGATCACCATCCATATGTTTTCCAGTTCTATCTGCGCTTTTTGCAGGCTCTTTGCAAGATTCTGGATTCCTTGGTCGATGGGAGAAGAATGGCTCCTAGCTAAGAACAAAAAAGAAAAGTAAGTTACATTTGACCGAATTTTCTATTGAAAAACAAGCAGATAACGGCGCCAAATATCTTCTGACGAATTTGGGAGGATAACAAATCCAGCAAAATTAAATGAAATCAGGCATTTGTGTCGCTGAGACAGGAAAACACGGAGAAAAACCTCTCAAAGCAGAATAGAGAATCAACACACTCAGGCCACATATGACGTTGACACTAGATATGGAATGGAAACCAGGATACATTGCATTTTTTATCGTGCATTCTCCTTGTGCTTTTCGTTCAGGTTTTAGTAATAATTGACAGTTAAAACTTGAAATTTAATAGTCCTTATTGCTCAACTTATAGTAGTTTTTTCTGAACCCTTGTTGCTCAAATTAATGTATGATTTTGATGAGCCCTTAATGCTCAATACATGTATGATTTTAATGAGCCAGTGGTGCTTAATGTATAATCTTACTGCCGACCCCTGGTTACTCAAAGCATAATTCTGCTCAGCCCTAGTTGCTCAACGTAAAATTTTTCTGGCCCTTCTTGATTGAGTTATGAGTTTGGTGAGCCCTTGTTGCTCAATGTTTGTCCTATTTGACATCAACTTTGACCTTTAAATGTTGCATTGATTATAGTTTGTCAGAACCGTTATTGCTGCTTATTTTGTTGTCTTTTAGATGCTCCCAAAAACGTTGTCAACGTGCTAAGTGTCCTTCCTCTTAAGTTTTGGGGGACTCGGCATTGTCTTCTCCTTGTCAGTTAAGTCGATCTTGAGAGCATCTCAAACACAACGCCCCACCCCCTCAGCCTTAACGTTTTCATGGCTGGCTCATTTACTAGGTCAAACGTGCATGAAAAGAATTCATTGGAGTGATATATTTAACTAAAAGCGGCTATGACTTGTGCCCTTAGCAATTTTATTCCAATGTTGACTGTTTATGCTTTTGCCACGTAACATAGTTCAGGCAAGGCAGCACATCACGTTGGGTAGAAAGGCTTAAAGGAATTATTTGCTTGGGAATGCGATTTTCGTACCTTTAAACCCACTAAGTGGTTTCATAATTTCTGGAGGCCTAGGACTGCCTGGGGAAGGTGATATTGTCATTACATTGAATCCCCTGAGGGGTGTGTCTGTAGGTCATTTGAGAGCGTTATTCCCTGCTACCACGTCGTCATCACCAGTCAACACGCACACTTTCATCCTATGTTATTCTAACTCAGCTGGTAGCGTTTTCATGGCCAGCGCCCGTTTACTAGGCCAAACGTGGGTGTAAGGAATTCATTAGGGTTGTATGTTCAAATAAAAGGGGCTATGGGCTCTTGCCTTTGGCCATTTATCGCGTTGCCGCGTTCCGGTGGCTCAGTAGGTTGAGCATCGGGAAATCATGCGGGGGTCGTGAGTTCGGCTCTGACCGGACCAACAGTCAGGGCCTTAAAATAACCCTGCCCTTTGTTAGTGGGTAAAGCGAAGGTGATACACCTCGAATGGGACTCAGGGTCCTGTTCGTATATCACCTTGCACTTCTGTGCAAAAGTTTAAGGAAAAAAAAATAGTCTAATGTTGACTGTTTATATTTTGTCTAGTCAAAATTACTCGGGCAAGGCAGCACCTCAATATTGGGTACTTTGAGCAACAGGAAGAAATTAAAGACAAAAAATTTAATTCCACACTGATCTTACCATGCACGGTTCCGGGATCTGTTACCGTAGAGGGAGGGCTCTGCGACATGATGATCAGAACTAAAGCTAAAGCTGTTGAAGCAATCAACAAGGAAATGACTGCAACACCGCCCATGAAATACCATGATCTCTGCAACATTATCGAATCTGACCGCCTGTTGGAGTTTATCGCCTGCTCCGTTTTTGCTGCTGACTCGTTTCTTCCCATTGTCCTCATCTCAAAGAGATTTTGCGTCCCTGAGACAGTTACAACTTTCTGTTTGGCTGTGGTATCTTCACTAATCCTTGCCGCTGATTCAGCTACTTTCCATGATTCCACGTCGAGAGCCGGATTATCTTCTCCCCAAACAGTTAAGTTCATTGTGAGAGAAAGTGTTGATGTGTAGTTCGATTTTTATCCTTCCTTGGTAATGAAATTCTAAAAGAATAATTGAAATATCATGTGATTCCCTTCTTCAATGACCCTTTGTAATTATTTCTTAAAATATCTCAGATAAACTGAGTTACGTAACCAGTCGCACCAATGAATAAGAGACCAACAGGGAAATCGTAGTTATTCACTCCTGGGATGTTATGCTTCTTCATTATCCATATTGTCAAAGAGGTCAATAGTAGAATCGTTTGACAAGATTGTTGTTTTCTTTAGCGCTTTCATTTTCCAGCCTGGACACGTAAAGCTAATCGCTAATCTAACTGGAACGCTAATTCCCTCGATCCCAACGCTCCACTGGTAATCAAAGAACGAAACAGTGCGCTTCGAAATGGAACCAAGTCCGTTGACTGAACGTCACTGTTTATGACGATGTTCAATCTGTTCTTAAAACATGAGAAGCTGAGACAAATACACAAGCTTTAAAGAAATCAGCTACAGGGTCCAGCTAGCGGTCAGATTAGGATGATATCGAGATCGTTGAGTATCATAGTCGCTGTTTTGGTAGTTCGCTGCTTGCTCATCGTTGCAGCAGCCTTAGTCCTAGTTCTATCGATGTTACGAAGCGCTCTATTGAATCAAGAGGTCATGCCAGTTGCAAGGTAACTCGATGGCCGGGTAACGCAAAACTTTAGAATGAAATGACGCGCGTAAAAAAAGGGTTTGGGGCATGAATTGCAGGAAGTGTAACGACAGTTTCCCCAAACATAAACAGGTTGAACCCGGCACGGTGCTTCCCATAATATAAACATATGAAGTCAGTTTTCTTGAAAAACTAAAACGCAAAAGGGTAATATTAGCATGGCCGATATTAAAGCTCCAATTCATTCCAATCCAGTTGAGTACATATGTTTTTGAAAGACCTGGAAAGAACTAAACAACTGCTAACCGATTCTTTTAAAAAGTCAACTGAAGTTCAACTTCTGACAGTGATATTAGCGTAGGCACATAAAAGAACAGGTATTTTGATCAATAGCTCAAGAGTTTTGGGGAGTTGGTTACCATTTCTAGATGTTCTAGGACATTATGGAGTTGAATTAACAATATGTGTGAATCCCGAAAGAGGGGCTTATCCTTGCTCTCTTTTATATGGTTTCTTTGTGTGCTGTAACCGGATAAACCTTAAATATATTTATATATATATATTAGAGGAAATAACGAAATTATTATTGAGAAAGTTTAGATCTTATTCTCTTTGGTGAACAGTTTACAGATCATCACA
>BLAZ01000454.1:1459847-1462347 GCA_014633955.1 Acropora tenuis | reverse complement strand
TCAACGTGCTAAGTGTCCTTCCTCTTAAGTTTTGGGGGACTAGGCATTGTCTTCTCCTTGTCAGTTAAGGCGATCTTGAGAGCATCTCAAACACAACGCCCCACCCCCTCAGCCTTAACGTTTTCATGGCTGGCTCATTTACTAGGTCAAACGTGCATGAAAAGAATTCATTGGAGTGATATATTTAACTAAAAGCGGCTATGACTTGTGCCCTTAGCAATTTTATTCCAATGTTGACTGTTTATACTTTTGCCACGTAACATAGCTCAGGCAAGGCAGCACATCACGTTGGGTAGAAAGGCTTCAAGGAATTATTTGCTTGGGAATGCGATTTTCGTACCTTTAAACCCACTAAGTGGTTTCATAATTTCTGGAGGCCCAGGACTGTCTGGGGAAGGTGATATTGTCATTACATTGAATCCCCTGAGGGGTGTGTCTGTAGGTCATTGAGAGCGTTATTCTCTGCTACCACGTCGTCATTACCAGTCAACACGCCCACTTTCATCTTATGTCTTTTCTAACTCAGCTGGTAGCGTTTTCATGGCCAGCGCCTTTACTATGCCAAACGTGCTGGGTGTAAAGAATTCATTAGGGTCGTATGTTCAAATAAAAGGGGCTATGTACTCTTGCCTTTGGCCATTTACCGCGTTGCCGCGTTCCGGTGGCTCAGTAGGTTAAGCATCGGGAAATCACGCGGGGGTCGTGAGTTCGACTCCGGCAGGACCAACAGTCAACGGTCTTAAAATAACTGAGTAGAAAGTACTTCCTTTTGATTACATCAGCAAATGGTTAGACTTTCAAGTCTTCTCGCATAAGGACTATAAACCGTGGGTCCCGTCTCACAGGTACCTTAGCTTCCATGTTTATAAGTTCAATATGGGACGTTAAAGAACCCACACACTACATATTCGAAAAGAGTAGGGCATGAAGTGGCTGCCCTTTGTGAGTGGGTAAAGCGAAGGTGATATACCTCGCATGGGACTTAGGGTCCCGTTCGTATATCACCTTGCACTTCTGTGCAAAAGTTGCCGAAGAAAAATTTGTCCCATGTTGACTGTTTATACTTTGTCCAGTAACAATTGCTTGGGCAAGGCAGCACCTCAATATTGGGTATTTTGAGTAACAGGAAGAAAGACAAAAAATTTACTTCCACACTGATCTTACCATGCACGGTTCCGGGATCTCTTAACGCAGAGGGAGGGCTCTGCAACATGATGATCAGAACTAAAGCTAAAGCTGTTGAAGCAATCAACAAGGAAATGACTGCAACACCGCCCATCAAATACAATGATCTCTGCAACATTATCGAATCTGACCGCTTGTTGGAGTTTATCGCCAGCTCCGTTTTTGCTGCTGACTCGTTTCTTCCCACTGTCGTCATCTCAAAGAGACTTTGCGTCCCTGAGACACTTAAAACTTTCTGTTTGGCTGTGGTATCTTCACTAATCCTGGCTAATTCAGCTGCTTTCCGCCATTCCACGTCGAGAGCCGGATTATCTTCTCCCCCAACACTTAAGTTCATTGTGTACGAAAATGTTGAAATGTAGTTTTATCCTTCCTTGATAATGAAATTCTAAAAGAATAATTGAAATATCATGTGATTCCCTTCTCCAATGATCCTTTGTAATTATTTCTTAAAATAACTAAGATAAACAAAACGCCTTTGGAAACGGATGATCTGTAAACTGCTCACCAAAGGGATTAAGATCTAGACTTTCTCAATAATAATTTCGTTATTTCCTCTAATATATATAAATATATTTAAGGTTTATTTGGTTACAGCACACAAAGAAAGTTCAAACCATATAAAAGAGAGGAAGGATAAGCCCCTCTTTCGGGATTCACACATATTGTTAATTCAACTCCATAATGTCCTAGAACATCTAGAAATGGTAACTCCCCAAAACTCTTGAGCTATTGATCAAAATACCTGTTCTTTTATGTGCCTACGCTAATATCAGTGTCAGAAGTTGAACTTTAGTTGATTTTTGAAAAGAATCGGTTAACAGTTGTTTAGTTCTTTCCAGGTCTTTCAAATATATATTTACTCAACTGGATTGGAATGAATTGGAGCTTTAACATCGATATCGGCCATACTAATTTTGCCTTTTTGCGTTTTAGTTTTTCAAGAAAACTGACTTCATATGTTTATATTATAGGAAGCACCGCACCGGGTTCAACCTGTTTATGTTTGGGGAAACTGTCGTTACATTTCCTGCCATTCATGTCCCAAACCTTTTTTTTTTTTTTACGCACATATACCGGTAATTGCATTCTAAAGTATTGCATTACCAGCGAGTTACCTTGCACCTGGCATGACCCCTTGATGCAGAGGGAACGCTTCGTATCATCGTGAGAACTCGGACTAAGGCTGCCGCGTCAATGAGCAAGCAGCAAACTACCAAAAAAGCGACTATGAAGCTCAACGATCTCGATATCAACCTAATCTGACCGCTAGCTGGACCCTGTAGCTGATTTCTTTAAAGCTTGTTTATTTATC
>BLAZ01000454.1:1447347-1449847 GCA_014633955.1 Acropora tenuis | reverse complement strand
CGGCCCTCGGGAATATAGATCTGTAAGTACCCATTTTCCCATACGATTGCACCGAGACAACGCTTGGTTTGACGATACGAACTGATATTGCCGCTACAGGTTTTCCACAGTGTTGTGAGTACCTTTTAATCGATTTTGCCCAAAACTCAAAACAGACAAAAACGGGTATTTATATCGCGTGACTTTTTTGGTTAAAAGAGTCAAGGGTGACGCATAGTTGCTTGAGGTGGATGTTATCTATGAAATTCAGAGCTGCTGTTTGTTACAAAAAAACACTCGAGGGGTTTTAATATTCATTGCACAAACATAAAAGCTCTCCGTGAGATTGTAGACTGTAGTGTTGCGTTTTAATCAACTGAGGCTCTTTTACAGCATAATTAGGGCCGGGTACAAAGTCCGTGCAGTGCCCCGCCTTGCCTCGTGTTTTACAACTGAACAATTCGTATCACACTTACATCCCTGTTAGAAGCAAATAAAATATGACTTTTTTAACACAAGAGTTAAATTTATGATTCACTAATTTATCATTATGAGAAGAATATACTAAAAATTCGTGTTGTCGAAACAAAATATGCCGTATCAGTATGTAATAAGATCAACGTTAACTCGTCACAACAGATCGTTGTTTATAAATTGATTTCGGAAATGACTAGTAAATTCCCTTCAGGCAATTAAAACACATCTGGTCAAAGGATCAAGAAATTTCAACAACAGGTCATGTCAAAATTAAGTACACTTCCATATCTCTGACTGCTCTAGTTCTGGCTAAGATTAGTAATTATCTTTCTCTAAAATCCACTTCTCTATTTTTGTTTACATTTCTTCACGCTTCCTGTTGACATTCCAAGAACAACGTTCCAGTGGAAGGACCCCCCTAAACACAAACAGGCTTTGTAAACTAAGCTGTTAAAGAATGCCTTCCTAATTTCTCTTCACTTGTAGGAATGCCTCTCTGGATTTCCTTTCAATTAGAATTTTCCTTTCCGGTTTAAGTTTAATTTGAGCTAACAAAGTGCCAGAGATGATATGATTTCTATTTTATTTCGTAGAGACGTTGGAAGGAACGAACATTTGTCCAATGGAATCGGTGAACCGTACCATCAGACTAAAAAATTTTAAAATATTAAAGCTGCAATTCTTGTTTTAGTGAATTCAATGAAGGGTCCGTTGTCACTGAACAACATGGCGTTCTCAACAGCCTTACTTTTGCTTAACGGCTCACATCTCCTAAAGAGATCAAAGTGTAGGACAAAGGTGTCGAACATTTCATTCGTAAGCAAGTTATCAATATAATGTGTTTCTTTGGCAAACATTCTGATCTTGAACACACGGGAGTCAGATAAGACCACATACTTGAAGTTTTTTTCAGACCACATTCCCATTTCTTTTCAGTCAGATTTCAGAAATTTATCATGCAAACTTAGTTATTAGCATAATGCTAACACAAGAGGATTCCTCCCCGATTAATTGGGTCTCGTCCGTAATAAAAAAAACATAATTGGGTTTCCTAGACCTTCACTTGTGCAGCTTTGTCGGCAAAGTTCAAAGTTGCAAAATTAACTAGCTATTGTTCTTTTTCTTTACTTAACGATGCAATTAAAGGGGTATGCGTTTCCCTAAGATCGGTATGTCAATGTAGCATCATTTGTCAGTATTTGTATCTAAATAGTGTTTGTGTTTCATAAAGCTCTGAATAAGCCATCAAAGTGCTGTGGGGTAGCTGCAAGTATAGCGTTCAAAAACTCACTCCCCTATAATGGTCTGGGAGGTCTCAATTATTTGCATTTTTATAACCTTTATCTGGCGTGCAGATGTTACCAAAGATTTTTATCCGATAGAAAGTTTAACCTCTCTTAAACCACAAAGGAAATTGCTGCACTGAATGAAATTCTTGTCTGGTTCTGTACGCAAGTCATTGCGGGATAAGACGACCTTGAGCTTCTGTTTTTAGTCCTAAATAATGAAAGGATCCGCCAACTTCCGTTACACTGTTTAAAACAACTGACTCTGTCGGCGTCTGCAATAGCAGGTGTTCGAAACTGTATATTATAACATTAAAATTGCTGCAGTTACGAAACGTTATGCAGGAGTAACGGCGTAACGGTTGTAAGAGTGAACAGGTGCCATTAACGACTTCCAGATCTTTTACGTATATAACGCCGTGAATTGGCGGCCAGAAAAAAAACACTGTAAAGGGAAGAGAAGCCGCGGTCACGAACAGAAGTCTTCACTAGATTTTGCATCAGCTTCCCCAGATATCTAGCCGATCGACAGTATGAATCTGCCTGGAAAGATTGAAGATTCTCATTCATAATTCGTCACTCACAATTCTATTATTTGTGTAGCGAATAAATTGTGGAAGTTTTCATTTAAATTTTTTTTCATAAAGTATTTAATGCTCCCAGTTAGATACATCTACATATCTCGAAATCCCTGAAAGATGCCTAGAGCCCGGTTATTAGATATTTGATTTCCTAAGTTCCTGGAAATTTGCGATGTT
>BLAZ01000454.1:1402888-1405388 GCA_014633955.1 Acropora tenuis | reverse complement strand
ATGACTTTTGTGTTAGTGATGGAGTGCTCTCCTCTTTGATAAGTCCGAAACATTGCATGCCGAAATTTTGAAGTCAAGATGTTTTGTCTGTTATTGACTCCTGGCTTTAGTTGTTGCCTTCAATGCTACTCTTGTTTACGTTTCCCGCTGGGGTAAAGACGTCAATCCATTTCGTCAAACCAGAAAGTCAGAGGCAAGTAAGCTTGGCCTACAATTAAAAAGTATGTGCAGCACGATCTGTTGTATGTGTACCCCAATGTAACTGTGAAGTCGTTTGTAAAAATTTTCATTAGATCAAATTGTTAACAATCAAAATTTACCTTGGCGTAGACATTTAGATTAACCAGTGTGCTCATTGAGATTGCTAAGTGTCTTAATGCTAAACGTAGAATTTTCATTTTCTTGGGTTCATTTGTGGAAAATAAGAAAGAGAATACACAAATGTGAAACATACTCTTGATATTCCTAAAATCGAAAATGCTTCAAAACACCTAGAGGTAAGGTGTAGTGCCATGCATTTTCTACTTGTTTCATAACGCGACAAAAATAACGTTGAAACGGTAATACGTAAGGGTTCAAGATGATTCTTCATAACAGCTACAATGACATAGTCAAATCTTGTCTCAAAACATGACGAAATTGACCCCTGCATCAAGCCTCTCAAAACGATTGCTTTTGCTCCCTTCAATGTGCGGGAGACAAGCGCCTGCTGAACTAGAGAAAGTCCACTTCCCGAAAAGGGCGTGTAAACTGGTGATTGCGAAAATCAAAAACAAACCTCAACAATTGCAGAATCCAAGCTGTAAATCCACCATCCACATTATCAGGAAGCAAACCTGAGTACATCACTCTTTGTTACAAAACGCTGTTTTCTCATTTGGGAATACAGAAAGATCAAGGAACATATCCGCGGCAACCAGAATTCGCTTCGGGCGCGATAGCACATTGTATCTTAAGCGCAATTATCATTATTATTGGTGACTGATAAATTCGCAGTCTCAATATTGCTTTTCCAGTGTTCTGATTGGTCTATTGCAAGTCGGTCATCAACTTACGTGGTTCTGAGTTGATATGTTGTTTTTGAAATTGCACGAAGTTAGGACACTCTCACCTCTGGAACAAAAATATGCCTATATTCTCCGGTAGCTTCAAATTAATCGAGTTTGAATGTAACTACTAGGGTAGGTAACGTTTTATCCGTTGTTGACATACGTTAGTTAGCGGCGGCCTTTTTTCGAAAAAATAAACGAGCTTCTGTAGAGGTGCACTCAGAGTCAGCCGAAAGCCCAGCTCCTCATCACAAATTATGTAAGTCGCGGCTGAGTAGGCATGCCAATGAGTAGATCTGAGAAACTTACTAATTAAAAGGCAAACAAGGACCACCAAAAACATTCCTCCAACTGCTTTACTTAAACATTTCCTCTACGTATTAATCCGAACTAGCTTCAGTTATCCCGAAATGTAAAGTTCTCACTATCAAATTTACTCCTAAGCCTCGAAACTGAGAGAAGTGAAATGATTAACAGCACGCAGGCCATTTTCGTCCGAGTAAACAAATTTTAAGAATAGCCACTGAGAATATAAACGTTGACATTGTAGTCGTCTTAACTTGAGTGTTGCATTATAATCGTGATACTATATTTTGCACTTGCAAAAGATCAGTGGCCCAAAGTGGCCTTTACTGGAGCGTTTCTTTGTTTCAGCGTAAATATAATTTTGTTACTTGATATGGATAATGGTCCAAAACAATTAACCCCTTTCGTTAATCCTTGAAGATTTTAAAGCAACTTTTCTTTACACTTAGATTAAATTGGGGTGAAGGTAGTTGCATGAAAAGTTCTCTGATTCCACATTTCTATCATGAAGATTCTTTATGACGCGACGAGCCATAAGAATTGATCTGCAAGTCTAAAGGTGGTGACAAGCACCAACATAAACACAGAAAAATTACGTGTAAATCAGGCTAATTCAAGCATAGCCGGCGTCTTGTGCTTGTCATGCTTGTGTCACATGTGCCGTACGAACCAACGCTTAGCAAGACGTTTACTTCAAATGCTTTCAAATTGAGATCTTTCAAAGCGTACTGGAGGAGCTTTGGACTTGAAGAATCTATAAGATTTTGGTTGAAGGAAGATTGATTAGTGCACTTCAGAAGTGAAGTGTCTTGTGTCCGCCTTTTTGCCCTTTTGTCTTTTGTTTTAATTATCATCCTTTCTTTAGACGACGAAATTGCACCTCAGGTGGCAAATCTGAGGCATATATTGTTATAAACTCTTGCGTGATCCTCTACCTTGCAAATATTGCTATATGGTCGTTGCTTATCAGCTGGCATTAATAACACATTAGGAATACCTGATACAAAAATTAACTTTGAGAGGTTTTGTTAGCGATATCGCCTGATAACACCATTTTGCATCTCCCTTTAAAAACAATATCCCGTGACAAATCGCAATTCATCATTGATACCTCTTTAAGTCAAGAACCCACTCAGAATTGATAA
>BLAZ01000454.1:1395388-1397888 GCA_014633955.1 Acropora tenuis | reverse complement strand
TGAGGAGTACGGAGAAAAAGACGCTAGTTATCCATAGCTACTTCCAAAAATGAGTTAAGAAATTTTTTCACTCTGTCTATCCTTTTAAAACATTGACGAGACGCAAGTATTTCCCAAACGAAAGACCGGTAATTTGAATTTCGTCAAAATTAATTTGTTTACCAGTTTCTTCGGGGCTAGAGCTGCGAAAAAAAAGAAAAGCAAATAAAGCTTTACCTGATCGTGAGGTAGACTTACTGACTCAGCGTAACAGACTGAATTCAAGTGCATGACATCTGTGACCCAAAAACTGAGCATCCCGGCCTGTTGGTTCAGATACAACGCTCACCTCATCTTGCAACACCATTGAGCGCATGACATTCCAAGACCTCTCTTCCACCGAGAAACCTTCTAAACCGGCGAATTCTCAGTCACTCAAAAAAGCACACTAAATTAAATTGATAATAATCAGCTTTTCTTTGTCTATGGTAAATTCAACAAGTATGAGTAACTGACGTTGAAGGACGCTTTTAAGATGTTAAACCATGAACCACAAATAACACAGAGAAATTAAAAACGAGCTAACCCAATGACAACCACCATGACATCTCTAAAGATTGCTTTAAAAAAATGCTTTGACTTGTTCAGTCCAAACAGAATCTTTTTTTCTTAACTTTCCACGGTATCTTTACAAATGAAATTGTTTCAACACCAAGTTTATAGTAAAACAAATTAAAAGCTGTTCTTTCACACGTACCTTTTGAATGATCGAACGATCATTTAAAGCATAACTAATTAACATATAGTTAAGGGAAATTTGCGATGGATCCGATGAACTCTTCGCAGCTATTTGATTCTTAATGGAAGCCTTTGCAAGAGCGATACCCACTTTAGTGGAAAAGTAAAAAAGGGTGGTGTGGACCAACAAGTCATAACATCTCTCAGAAGCTTGGAATAGGTAAATGTTTTGAAATGAAATACACCTACACGTTTTCAGCTGCACTGATATTCATTCCAAACACCACATAAAAGTAAACGTGTTAAAATATGGCCTTTGATTGGCTAAAGACCGTTTGTACCGACTGTCTTAATATAAAATCTCGGCCAAAGAAAGGCAACTTTAATTTTTTATTTAACTTATAAGCTAAGAGACCCATTAGGCTAAAAGGCTAATTTTTACAAAAATTATAAAGAATATTGACTAATACACTACGTCCTTTTAAAAACCATATGTAATAATTCTAAGCACATGGCGGATACCTCAAAAGCGAACTTTCCTCATTTGCAATGCAATACGAAACGGGGTATTTTAGTCACCACCTGCAAAACACCTTGATTTACACCGTTGGAGTTTGGAAGCAATTCAACATGTACAGGAGTTTGGAAGCAATTCAAATCCGGAGACAAGATTCTTTTAAACGAAGAAAAGCGTCCTTGCCAAAGGGGATATGATTCCATGAGAGGCGGGAAAGAGTATTTAGGGTTGAAAAATTGCCTGTTGCTATACATTAAAACTTTGTTATCTCGGTCATTTTCTCAACAGTCAAAAAAAATTTCGTACTAATTAAATCACCGACGAGGTTAAAGAACTGAATAGGGCATTTTGAAGCTTATGCCGCGGTAATGTCTCGCTTTCCAAATCAAGTTATTTGACGATTGTCATTTTTCTCAAACTGAAGGTTCATAACTGACATACACTTGGCAGTTCTTTACTGTCAAATCCATATTGATTTACATATTATCAGGTTTTTGCCATTTGTCCTTTAGGCTCATCCGGCAACACCGGTATTTGTATCTCATTTTGGAATTGCTACTTCCAGCCTTCCTCTCCAAGTAAAACGTCTGTAGAAATTCATTCGTTCCGCAATTCACATAATGACTGGAGAGATCTTTGATCAATGCGATGGCCTTGCCTGCCCACTCAGTTTCCGCATCACGACAGATCAGTCGATTATCCCAGATACGCTGAAGAACACCCCTCACTATTTCGTTGTCTTTCTTTATAGCCTTGAGGAAATCCTGTGGTTTTATAAGGAGGACGGACAAATTTAGTTCAACGAAGTCTGCAAACTAGTAATCGGAAGGCCCGGTGAAGCTCGCAATGGAGGATACTAGAAAATGTTTTGAGTTTTCTCGAGTCACCTCCGATCAAACTTCAATAAGCGACAAAAAGGTTGAGGCACTTTCCCCTTTTAAGTAATCTTGGACAAGTCCCTCCCTCAAAAGCTCTTCATCAAACCCCCTTCCCCCCCCCATAAAAAATTGTTTTCTTATCGCCAATATTTCCTTCTTCTGTTACCAACATTGTAAGGGAGGGAAGGGGAGAGTGCTAGTGAAAAATGTAACGTTTGAGGGGATTTTTTCCTAATAGTGGTCCTAAAGTACGTTTGTCGCTTATTGTTGTTATCCCCTTCGCTACCTCGCTGTCAAACACCGAAAAAGCCCTAGGAACTATTGTTATGAAGTTTCGATATTTTAAAATTCAGCTGTAAACAACAGACCTCAGTGTAGAGCCGGGGAA
>BLAZ01000454.1:1360539-1363039 GCA_014633955.1 Acropora tenuis | reverse complement strand
TTTGGAAAACAGTTCTCAACTTTAATTTAATACATAAAGTTTTTCATGGCTAAAATAATCACACGCTTTTTTCGTAATCTATGTAACATAGTTCGGCGACAAAACAGGCCCAGTGCATAGTCTGTTTAAGGTCAGACTGTGATCGTTTAATTTTATCTCAAACCTTCGTTTACTCGCATCGAGTTGCGATTAGTCCATTGGGAAGTTTTCCCACGATTTTGCGTTGCAAGAATTTGTTCTTGTGATTGGTTGATTTTCCCTAAAACTTATATCCTTAGTTTAGTGATTGCCTTGGCCTAAGTTCAATAAAATAAATTTGTTTGAAAAACTATCTAGGAAGAAGTTCATGTTGTTAATGGGCACTCCCAATAATGCAAGTGGCAGAACACTTTGTCGCTCGATGAAACATGTGAAGATACACCCCTACAAGTGCAAGAGAATACGTCTTTTCCTATGTTTGGTCCTGACGTGGCTCTTACCACTTTAAGATTGTATTCAGCAGCCCTGTTTGTAGAACACGTGGCGCCTAGGACTATCTTATCCTGTAAAATGTGTAAAACAATTCAATTAAGGAGGGAAGGGAAAGAAACTCCAACCCGCTCCCCCCCCCCCCCAGTATAATGAAGAAGCAAATTCGGCCTAGAAAAGAAAAAGAAGAAAGGACGACCACAGTAGAACTGAAGGCAAGCAGAAGGCACGCTTAAGGTAGGCTGAAGACAGGCCGAAGGCAGGAAGAGGGCAGGCCAAAGGCTCCGGCCTGCTTCTCTGGCAACTAGCAGCGTCAATTCTTTTCCGATTCCCCCCACCCCCCAGCATACTAGTAGCCTCTCGTGGGTGAAATAAAAGAGCAACCAGTTCGCTGTTGGTGACCAGTGCTCATAAGTCACACCTAATCCCGCTATCTAGTCATCAACGTGTGTGAGTTAGGCTTCATCCTCCCGGCATGGCCGTCAAACCTTGTGAGGCTCAAGGTTTTTGTCAAATAAATTAAATAGACAAATGAATAACAACGGCCACCGCAACTGCTGAGGCATGCAGACGGCTATTTGGTGCTTTTTGAAGAAGAAGGCTTCTGAGACCAGAATTTACGATGAAGAGAAAATAAGAAATTGTTGCCTACCGTTGGATCGACCAAGGTAACAAAATCCTCAGCTCCTTGGACGGCTGCAACTCCTGCTCCTTTCAAGAATTTATGCAAACATTGACTGAAGTTTCCGGCTCCCTGTGCTCCACGGGGACCCTGTGGTCCCAGGGCTCCTTTATCTCCTTTTGCTCCTCTTTGTCCTTTATCCCCAGGAAGCCCAAGGTCACCCTTTTGTCCACGAACACCATCTGCACCTTTCTCTCCTACATTACCCTTCGGACCCTGCTCTCCTTTATCCCCGGTTATACCTGGTGGCCCCTGTTGTCCTTTGTCACCAATCGAACCTAAGTCACCCTTGGATCCATTAACGCCAGGGGGACCTCGTGGCCCTTTCAGTTTGCTGATGTCTTGCACCTGGAAGAAAGAAAGAATGAGTGCTTTTAGTTATTTAAACGTCACTGAGTCTAATAAATAATAATCATATTATAATAAGAACAGGAACAATAATAAACAAATTTCTATATCATTTGAGCATTTATTATTTAAAAGCGTCACTGGCCAAGTTAGTTTAATTCCGTGCAAAAATTCCTGGGAAGTTTGTGACAGGTATACCATACATAGGTGGATGGATGATTGGAAGTTTGGAAGGATGGATGGAGAGACGCAAGCGCGGGGAAACGCGATCCGTATAGATATTTCTTTTATTCTGAATGGACAAAAATATAGCGCAAGCTTTTAAGCCTCTTGTCGTTGTAAGTCACTACATTATAAACAATTTAACTTCCTTCCTGTCAAAACTGTTTACACCACTTTTTGAAGTTTTATTTCAGTAGGATGATTAAGTAAACGCACGAGCTTTTGGTTACATACCTTAGAACTCAAGGAAGTGTTTATTGAGTTAAGTAGAGTTTGCAGCGAATTGTCAGCATCCAATAGGGATTGAGCAGTAGAGTTAAGCTGAAAAGAATACAAGTTTGAAAACTTACAGTGGACAAGCACTCTTAACGTTTTTACAATAGTTTTCCCTAATGAAGAGGAATGCTCCTTGCAGGTTTTAGCGCTACTCGAGCGAGTATGGCCAGAAACATTCAGGCCTGACTTGGGATTCGAAGCCCGAACTCTACGATTCCGTTGCAGGTTCAACCAATTAAGCCATCACAAGCCAACTGGGAGAGGGACATTGTGTGGCCCTGAATTTTTCTGGCCATACTCACTACTGCTTAAGCAGCGCTTAAAACGCGAGGATCATTTACCATTATTTCAATCCGCAGTTCCAATACATCGTGTAAACAGATCTAAATATTTCCCCTATTTGAGCATTAATTAATGTTTAACAAATAGATTCCGTGTTGCCGTGCGTCTGTTCAGTAATAGATCACAGATGACGTCAAAATGTGGTAAGAACAAAAAAGTGGC
>BLAZ01000454.1:1287928-1290428 GCA_014633955.1 Acropora tenuis | reverse complement strand
GGGTTGTCTGGGACATCTTTTTTTGTGTGAAATGTTAAGGCAACCTTGCAAATAATAGCATGTGACTAAATGTCAGCAGTCTGGTTCTCCTCTGCTCCTTCAAACTGTGAGCAGTAAGTCTGAATTTATCAAATCTTCCATGCAACAGGAAAAGTTGTGGTTATAGAAATGACAGGGCACAGATTTCCAGTTTCTATGATTCTTATCAGTCAGCTTCATAGTAACACAGTGTTATCTTGCAGGTGTCGGTAAACTAGGAGTATTGCTTATTGTATCTGCTATTGTGATACTTCTTCTGGCAATTGCACTTGGCTACAGTTACTCTTTAATGAACCCTAAGCAGAACAAACCTACAGATGAGTTTCACAAAGATGAGGTTAAAGGTTGGTTGATTTTAGGTGCATATCTTTGTTGTACCTATGTATTGCTTATTTTCACCTTTGAAAAACTGATTATATTGTGTGTCTAATATGTTAAAGTTATTTATTCTGTAGAGTTTTTTCCTGCCTCATTCTCTGTCTACTCCTACCCATATCTTTGTAGCCTGTTTTTTTTTATTTTTTGTTTTTTTGCCCTAAACTTTTGTATTCACAGTAGACTCAAGCGCAGATCCCACAATTCCCCTTCACAAAGATGATCAGGCTAAAGGTTGGTTGACTTTAGGTGCTTATTTTTGTTGTACCTTTATGTTATCACCTATTTTCACCACTGAAATACTGATTATTCCCACTCCACCCCTACCTGTATCTTTGTGTCATGTTTTTGTTTTTTTGTTTTTTGCCCTATGTAAGCTTTTCTATTCACAATAGACACAAGGATGATTCAGCAATTGCCCAGAAAGGGGGAGGGGGTGTACACTGCAGACATGATGTTCTAGTGGGGTCCTGAAGGCCATGCCTCCCTGGAAAATGTTTTCAATTTTACCCTGTAAAACATCAGTTAGAGCTCTGACTCTCTGGAAGGGAAAGACACTGATCTGATAACTTTTCCTGTTTGTAAATCATCAACCACGGAAGCAGGATAATGAAAGATCGATCAGGCAGATGTTAGTGATCACGTAGAAAACTGAGCGGATGTATTGTGCAGCAAACTCCTCATTGAAGAGGCCATAAAGTTGATGAATTAGTTGATAGGCTAATTAAATATAAAACAGGGCTATATTTCTTTCGAATCGAAAATTGATGATCAAGGATCTAGTTACTTGCGAAAAACTCACACCTGTTTCTCATAATTTTCCAAATGGAACACCTGAGAGACTTTTTGGCTTGTCTTCCACTGGTATATGAGCTACTCTCCTTAAAATACAAGTTTATAAATGAATGCAAAAACAAAAAGTTTCACTTGGTGGTTAAGCAACTTTAAAGACTTAGAAGGGAAAGCTACGGTGACAGTACTTTATTAAACATTAAATATAACAAACTTGAGTTGCTTGACCAAAGCCATGAGCAGTATTTTCTTGGAAGGGGTGGAGGGACTGCAAATTATTGTTTCCCATTCATTAGAAGTTTTAGGCAATTAAGACAGATTCCGTTCAAAGTTCAAACAATTCGTGTAAAAATTATTACTAAAAATCTACTCACAGCATGGTAACTTCTTGAATGCTATTAAATAAAACATCTCATTAATTGTAATTCAGTTCTCGAAGTGACCCCGCAATGAAATCCCCAAGCATTCTTGAGAAATTTAAGGTCAAACTTCAAAAGAATGCTAAAAGTGAGTGTTATTGTGTTTTCAGCCATCGCAAAACGTCCTTTTTAATTGAAATATGGATAACTTCAAGATCAATTTTCTCTCGCGGGGTCAGCTTGAGAGCTTAAATCTCAATAGAAACTTCTTACCTTTATTCAAAATATTACCATGCTCAAAGATATTTTTGGTAACTTAATTTTTGCCATTATTGCTCGAATGTTGTACATGGAAATCATCTTAAACAGGATTTCCAAAGTGTCAAAAAAAAAATATTGAAAATTCCGGAGGGGAGTACATGTTAACGATTTTTTAACTCATAGAGCATGGGGGAGGTACAGCATTTTGGAATTTCCAAAGGGGAGCTTGAAATGTTCATGTAACCAGTGGTATGGATATTTTCTGTTATAGAGTCAAAGAAATAACAAAACAATGGCACTGTTCAGAAGGCGGTTGCAACCCTCTCAAGCCCTCCCCTGGATCCTTCCCTGAGACAAAGTGTTGTTTTATGGCAACTGATCATGTTTTCACTGAGGTTTTGTTTTCATAACAGGATCCAGGACGCCAAATGAAGACCCAGTAACTACATTGCTGACTTCCATCACTGGGGGATCACCAGGACAGGTTTGTAGAATGTGATCATACAGCCTTGTCGTGTCGACCTGATGCACCAAAATATTGTCGACCACATCTGGCATAATTAGACCAAGGTCAAAAGTTGAACTTGACATGAGATGCAATAAACTGCAAATTTATTTGAGTTGACCATTGGGTCAAACATCGAAGCAGACTAATAGAATGTGTTGAACAATCT
>BLAZ01000454.1:1258816-1262226 GCA_014633955.1 Acropora tenuis | reverse complement strand
TATTTTACATTGAGGAACTGTTGCGGGGGTTTCTCTCTCAAGAGCCAGTTACAAAGGCTTCCAAAAACGTATTCAGGAATAATGGACTGTGCGGTAATTATCAGAAGGGGGAGGGGACTGAAAATCGGGGGGGGCATGACATTTTAACTCATAGGCTAAGGGAGGGGGTTAACAAGTAATTTTTTATATGAAAAGCAGAGGGGTGGTATCTAATTTTTTGTTGGCAAGCTGACTTATTAGATTCAAATACCACTTATGTATCATCAACAATGGTACTCATTTCTTTTTGGCACTGCTTTAATATCAGTAAAACATGATTTAGTATGCCATGAAAAATATAACAAGGTACTAACATTAATTAGTACCAAAGCCATGTGCAATTCACCTATCTGATTACATGACGTTTTAACTTATTTCTAATTGAGACAACAGGGACAGATCCAGGTTTACAAGAATGGGGTGCTCCATCATAAGAAGTAACTAACAGAGAAAGCGTCCCTCTATAGGGAGGAGGGGGCTGGTCACAATTCTTGGGAGATCAGGAGGGGGTCAGAGCTAAACTAGTTTGCAGTGGGGCGCTACGTAATATGTCTCTGTGCGCGACTCGTTTTTCAGCTCCCCTCCTAAAAATTATTGCACAATCCCTAAACGGGAAGTATCTCTCTTCTCTGTCAGATCCTACTCTTACACTGATTGTGACATGCCAGCGCTGCAGTTGTTAAACTCACTGGTGACGCTCGCCACAGATTTTCTTAGGGAGTCTCAGTTCTAGACACGCAATGCTCTGTCACTCCTGGAAGAATCTTTTAACTGCATCAGCTGCAGAACTGAAGACTGAATCTTTATAGTGCACACCGTCAAGTGTTCCCCCAGGATAAGAGCTTGAAACTGGATATACATCCAGTACCTTGAACCCAGCCTTGCACATCGCCCAGTTGGCGTAAGCGTTAAAAAGTTGCACGCGCTGGACAAGATAAATCAAGAGGAAAGTCAGAAAAGTACCTTTGACATAATTCTCGGTAACCAAGGACAGCATAGTGAAATAAGGCGAGTGGTTTTCTGTCGCTAGTGGTCTGGTGCCTCTTGAAAGAGGCTGATCAACAGCAAACTAGTTATCTTGGCATGCCAGTAACTTTTCAAATCGATTATAATGACGGAGCTTTAAGCTAATTCTTGTAAATTCTCAATTGCCTTCACTTGAACTAATGTGCAAACAGCGAACGCGCCAAATTTGAAACTTTTGGAAATGGTTAAGCATATTTCTTAGCCACTCTCATTGATGGTTTTCAGTGTTAATAGTATTGTTGTGAGTACTTTACCCATACTGCCTCACGTCCAATTTGCGATAAATTAAGGAAATATTAGATGCCTTCGTCCAGCGTACGGTCAACGCACAGTTCCTTCGGATTTCATCAACTTTGCCTCGAAGATGGTATGGTTTGTGTCTTCCCATGGAGTTTTCTTTACCAGCAGGGGTTATAAGACGGGGTTTTCTACCCGAGAAGACCAAAGATTCGAAGCATTTGCAAAGGGTTGGTTCGATGGAAGATCAAAATCACCGACCTCTCGCATGGTTCAGTCCTCTTGTTACTGAACCATATGGTCGGATTCTCGACCGAGGTGGCACATGCTCAGTTGGGAACTTAGGCACGCAACATTTTTTAGCCACGAGCAGAAACCGGAAGTGAACATTTCGCATGCCAGCATAGTGACTCCTCCTAGATTTTCAAACTAATCGTCTCTTCTAGTGAACAGATACTTAACGATGTAAATTTGATAGTGTGAAGACAAGTTAAAGAGGAAAACAGCTCACTTCCGGTTTCCGTCCGAGTCTCAAAACCGGCGCGTGCTTAAGCCCCTTAGTATCTTAATTGCAGCGACACCCACTTACAACATTTTTTACCTGTTCTGTGTGAAATCTCCTGTAACAACCGCTGTATAGTTCTCTCTGGTCGTGGATTGCAGTGGTGCTTTTCCATATAACAGTTCCCCAGTAATATCGCTTTAGCACGCTTATAAAGCCGTTAATAATCTTTTGATAATTATAAAAGCTCGCGCTTTTAAGCAGATGAACACCAGCGTTTAAAATAAGTGCACTGTCTTGGTCCATGTCTGCGCGTGTAACCACGCCTTGGAGCTCGCTAAGAATCCTAGGAATACTAATAGGTTTTCCACCAAACATTAAGTTCATCTCGTCTGCCGCGGATTCTTTCAGTACATACACCCACAACATTGTGTGGTAACAGCCCCGGAATACCTGCCAGCAGAGAGGTCTATTTAAAATTGACTGATAGAAGTATCGATTAAGGGAATCACCATACACCCATAGTACTCCACGACCTTGTTGATGTCCAGACCGACCCAAACTTACAGGAGGACCTGTGTAAGAAGTGGAGCAGAAATGTGAAAGTGCTTGTTTTAAGTACTTCTGACGCAGAAAGTCGCAGATACCCAGTCTACTTGACCATAGACAACACAGCAGGGTCCGCAAGCAGACTTACAGCTTGGACACACCTGAGCTTAGCGTCTGGTTTCCTCTTGTAAGTCTTGTGTTTTGCAGTTTTGATTTATATTAGAAAAATCAGTAGTGAGGTTTTAGCAAAGCAACTAGAGGCCTAATCTTGTTTTAAGATAATTACGCGTGCTGCTGTAAAATAAGCCAATTTCCTGTCACATTCAGAAACACTTTGTTAACGAGCGATGTTTCTGTCGAAGACCTTCAGCTTTGCGTCTATTTCGTGCACTGCAAAGAAACTAAACAGATACCTGTTTGATATGGTCGCCACTGCTCACCAGTCCATGCGCCGAAACCATCCAATAGCACATTGCATTTTTCCCGGCATGCAATTTGACTTAAAGCTATGAAACCATTTATTTCTATTTGAAGAAGAAATTAACCGCGTCAAGTTAAAACTTAAAACGTTAACACTGTAAATTTAAAAAGTTGAAAATAAGGAGTAAGGGAAATAACAATTATTCAACAACTTTCTGAAGCGGTGTTACCTTTTCTTAACATCCTTGTTATCGTGGGAATGGTAAACTCGATTTTTCCTCCTCCCAAAAGTTCCTGCAAGAAATCATGAGTTCTGTTATCCAGGCTCCCGTGAGGTTGAAATGAACCATGTCGGCAGCCTGGGGAGAGAGACAGTCAGTCAAGGAGTTACTGCTTGTTCATCGAAATTTTTCAAAGGAAGAACGACAATTTCAGATGGATTTGATGATGACTTCAACATGGCCGCCGACAATACTCTCATCCTTAAATGTTTTCCTTATTTATCCGATTACTTTTTCCATTTGTTGCTTACTAGCAAATTGTAGCAATCCCTGCTTAAAGTTTGTGCGTGCCCAGTTAAAGGAGTTCTGTCAGGCTATTTTGCCCCACTTTAGAACGCTGAAATATGTCCCCACAC
>BLAZ01000454.1:669198-671698 GCA_014633955.1 Acropora tenuis | reverse complement strand
GCTGTCCTATGTCATCTGGATTGATCACGTAAATTCCATCAGTTGTATGACCAACAGATCTCACATCTGTGCAGCTCTTGAATTCTTAAACAGAAAAAGCGATTTAAAAGCTTAATTAAGGTAGTTAATTTGAATACTAACCCATGCTCATGGTAAAAAAAAATTATTGTCAAATTGTTGCTTTGATCTTGCAATATCACGTTGCTGGCGGTGTAAACACTCTTCTTAACCATTCTTCTTTTCTATCATTTTCTTTTTTAAGCGCACTGTAAGTCAAAGACGAAAATGTTGGGTCCATTGTTACCTTTGCCACAATGGGTCCCTCCGTAACCTGGCCTGCAATTACATTGGAATCTTTTCGTGTTGACGTCACACACCTCCAGGCATGTTCCGCCGTTCAGGCATTCCTTACTGCGACAACAGCCATTGCTACAATACTCGCATTTCAAATCTGGCTACAAGATTTTAGGAAAAAAAAATTAGGAATAAAAAATAGTGGGCAATCCATATTGCGTAAAGACGCCTGACCTAGAGTACACATATTACTTAACTCTAATAGGCTTTATTAGTATCCTTGTGGTCGCACTAAAACGCGGCAATTGCGGCGTTATCTTTTCCGGTGCGAAATGTTGAGTGGTCTTCTTAGCGAAAGGAACCGGGACTCTGGGTTCGTCTCGAGAAATTACTCTGACTCTGGCTTAGCAACAAATCAAGTGTGTACTATTATACTAACTTCAAACTAAACTCAGTCTTACCTCTTAACTCTCTCTCTCTCTCAACACATCAATTACTGTTATGGTGGCACCGTTGCTTTGTCCAATTGGACTTGGGTTTTCTCAAAAAAGTACTAGACGTAGTAAATTCAAGGACCGCCAGACAGGTAGCACGTAGAATGGAACGTGCATGAAGTAAATTCACATTGGAATCATAACACAAAGCAAGAGCTAATTACTTATTCAACAAAATCTTTCTTCTCCATTTTTTTCCGATGGGTTCTTTTTTTCTAATGCTTTAATGGAAAGACAGTAGACCAACTGGTGCGCCAAGTGTCCAGGTTCTCTGTTCCTCTTTTTGTGGTCACTGCCTCGAAGAGGCTAATAGAGTCGGTCCGTCCTTGCGTAACATCACACTGCAGGTAGCCCAAGTTTAGCATTATTGCTGATTCACTGGAAATTACATAGGTAGTTTTGATTGCTTTTAATCCTTAGAAAGCTCAAAAAATGCTCACAGTGTCTTTTGGCATCTATTGATAAGGAGTTTCAGGGAATTTTGATGAATTTCAGTTATGTGGTTGAACTCCTTCCCTCCACATAGGAGCACTCTTGTAAATATCGTACCTATAATTTCCTACCATCAGTGTCAGTCATTCGCTTTAGCTATATAGAGTAATGCAATTAGTGCAACTCTTCATTCTTGCTTACCTCGACATTGTAGTCAATCACTATATCATGGTAGCTGTATCCAGCCATCTGTTTCAGCGCATTGTGCCTCAAATATCTGTTTTCTTCATTTAGCTGGCATAAATCGTGGCCAGCCGCAGCTTTGTTCACATAGTTAAACGAAATGCATCGACAGTCGCGGGCGCAATGCTCGAAACATTTTTTGAAGCTTGAAACTGAGATATTTTTAAACGCAAAGCCGTTGAGGGCGTAGTTTTCCAGACTGCCTTGTTCTTGTGAACACCTGATCTCTTTCACTGTACACTGCTGTCTCGTACACGTTTTACCCCAAGTTTGTGTAAAAAAGAAACACAGAAGAAAGCAAAAAATGCGATTCTGTACGCAAGGAAAACGCGTCCTATAAGTAAAAATGTAATTGAATTTCGCGAATGAAGCAAACAATGGGAATGCAGTATTCATTTTACACGTATATCCCTGAAAGTACCGCATATGACAGTGAAAGTAATATCGCAATTTCATAATCTGTATGTATGTCACAAAATGCGGATTCAAAACAAACACTCCAAAGCAACAATAGCTTGTTCTCTAAATGTGGGCTAACATGAAATATATCCATTGTTAAATTTGGATACTGAATGCTATTAACTAATAATCCGTTGCTTTCACTGTTATACGCAATGTTCTTAGAATTTCGGTACTCATTACATGATGAAGACCTCGTTAATATTTATTGCGAAGATTTCACCTTTCACGCTAGAAAAGAACGATTTTTGTTGTCTTTGAAGGGAATATGTACACTGGTACATTGTGTGGTTAATGTCGGTTAGCGGTTTGCGTGTTGATTGTGGTGCTTGTTAAGCCTGACTAATTTGGTGCCTCGTGTAATTTTTTTCTTCACACCTTATTATAATGTCTTCTGTTTTCACTTGCTTTAAGTAGTAAATTGTTTCATAAATCCGAATCCAATTTTTCGTACACCTTTTTCTCTAAAATTTGCCATTCTTATCATTAATTGTATCTGCAACACAATAGCTAGTTATTTACAGAAGAAAGCCTAATTAGTTCTTGTTTGCCGAGAAAAATATTGAGTTTCATTCTGG
>BLAZ01000454.1:601698-604198 GCA_014633955.1 Acropora tenuis | reverse complement strand
TGGAAGTTCCTTGCTTTGAGAGAGAAAGTTGTGCAATATCGGCGAACCGTTCACTAATTAACCACATTGAGGAAAGAAAAAGCTAAGTTGCCTACCAAAACACACAGGTTTGTTACACTCTCTTGTCATAGTTTCAGATCCACTGCAACCAGAACCATCAGAAGTTAAACGTAAGCGCATGCGCCTTTTCACTCCGCTGACGCATGCCGCCGAGCATGAACTCCAGGGTTGCCATGGAGACCAATAGCTGCTATCGTCTGTAGTGTTTGACAAATTGGACGCCAATTTGAAATTCCAACGAAAAACTACAGTGAAACAAATGAGAGACAACGAATAAAGGGAAGTTAGCACAAGAATGAAGCCCATCCCTTAGCAATAAAATGGGACACATAAGCATAAAAAGAGATCCAAATTGGACTATGGTCAGGCCCGTAGTCTGTATAGGCGAACCACCTCGGTTGAAATTTACTGTTTTTTTTTTTCGCTTATGTATTCAGTAGATTTAGTAGAAAGCGGCCACAACAACAACAAAAAAAGGAAAATGAATCTATTAAAACACATTATACATTTAATTTGAATTCCACGAAAATGCCATACTACAATTTTACAGCCTGCGTGATATTGTGCTTGCAATTTGTAAAATTCAATTCCAGCGCATCTTTTAAAATAATGCCTCGGTTGGAAATTTTTTCTGGCCACGAGCCTGCTGTTAGGTTCAAAAGCGGCCTATTTTTGGCCATCTGCTGCTTCGCTTTATTCACCAAGAAGAGAGCATATTTGCGCATGAAATGTGAAAGCGGCACAATTCTTCATGAATATCCTCTGAGCAAAGTCGAAACTTCTCCCCTCATTTCGCGTGTCGATCACAGCTTACCCAATAACTTCACATTTATTATACGGCGCTAGAAATATATGCGTGAAAATGTTAGCTACAAGCAAACACAATTTTAAACTACAGTCGTTGTAATTAGCAGTTGACTTCCGATTAAATTTTAAAAATCGGAAATAGAGCAAGGCAAATTAGCTATTTAGTATTCGAGAGCGACCTATGCTGGCTCCATTTGGTATCTAAGTACTAACAACATGAGCTCTGGCGCAATATAATTATTAATTTTGATTTTAAAAAGATTTTTTGTCATTGTAATGTTGAGGAATAATGAATTAAGCTTTCAAATTACGGAAATTTGAAGCGCGATTGGTGGACCTAGGCTAACAGAGAGCGAATGCAATAACAGCCTGCCATACGTTAGATTTATTTTTTCCTATGGAAGCTTCCGTAACTTCTTTTATGCGATCATCTTTCTTCTTCTAAGTCAACGCCACGATTTTAAGGGATTTTTTCACTCTTGTCTGTTTTGAGTTCATACAATTACAATAATTAAATTCATGTCATTTAGATATAAGATTTTAAATTTCAGTGCATCTGGCTAAGGCGCGCAAGGGCGTTGAGACCAATGATTTCTCCGATTTTTTAACTAGTTACTAATCAGCAACTGAGGAAAAGTGGAGCCGGGCGGAACACAAAAACCCAGATGAAGAAGCATGTCTATCTCGTTGGTTATAGAATATATCATTCTCACATTTTGTTTAGCTAATATTTTCTTACAAAAGGCTGCATCGATAACCTAAGATTAACATTAATGAGAGAATTTAGGGAGAACTTTACAGATTAATTGGGTTAACTTGTTAAGTAAAAAGAGGATAAATTCACGTTTCTCCTTCTCCCGTTTCTAGATTTATTCCCAAACCAAAATGTTAATCTCAGCCGATTAAGCTAATTTCCTCCGCACTTACTAAAAGACCAGGATTTTCTCCATGTTAAGGGCATTATCAGCATTTCTATAGGTTGATATAACTTTTTATAATTTTTGATTTTCACTCTTCCTTCCTTTCTTTCGAGACTATTTGCTGTTACAGTTGTCCCAGTTGCCGTGCAGTTTCTACTCCAGAGTTAGGCTTTCACGTCTTCTAAGTTTCACGCTCTCGCTGTTAACACAGTGGGACGTTTAAAGAGCCCCTCGACTATTCGAATACGTACAGAATAGGACTGGAAGTTCCCAATGTTGTGGGAGCACAGGAAATGTCAGACGCTGCTACGGAAATCTCTACTATAAGGAAAGGAAAATCAACTGAAAAGAAAGAAAGCAAAATTCATCGCGTACCTACCTTTAATCTGTTGAAAGATTGAATCTTGAGAGAAGATGAGTGATTCTTCGCCAAGACACTCTTGACCCTTCGACCCAGTTATTCCTCGACTGTTAATATCACAGCGCCTTAACCTGGGGTTGAAGTTGTAAGAAATGCACTTTTGAAAGCTTTCACAGGTCATCAGGCATTGCAGCCAGTCGTCTAGCTGAAGGGATTTGATCACAAAACCAGCCAAATACCTATTCTGATGGGTCACTGAGGAAAGAACCGAAACCGGACGAAGCTGTGACTCGGACAATTGAGATGCTTTGCAAAGGATATCGCCAGTAAAAAAGAAAACGAAAATACTCCA
>BLAZ01000454.1:554198-561698 GCA_014633955.1 Acropora tenuis | reverse complement strand
TAGAATTATAGGGAAAGATGTGATAAAAATGTGAGAAAACTTTTTCTCAGATATTTGTTCCTTAGCCAATGGAAAAGATGAGTATAATTTGGAGCATATTATTATCAAAAAAGACCTTTCAGCGTTACTGAATACCTTACAAGGTTAAATCAAAGATGAAGATTTCTTTTTAATATTGCCTTTTGTGACAAAATGTGATTGTTGGCTAACCACTTCCACAAAGATGATAATCGTTAGTGTGGTGAGACATCTTGTTATCACCTGACGTTAAGAAAAAACAATTTTAATAGGTCATTAGCATAATGCTTCTGAACAGAGATATCTTGTCAAATTTTCCATGAAAATTTGATGAATAATAATTTAATAATTTAATACTTCTATTGCGCATAAACCCATAGAAAAATGATCAAATGCGCATTACAATGAATTTAAAAATATCCTAAAATTACAAAAAAGTTAAAAATATTCTAGAAATACCAAGCTAAAAATAACTACTTAATTTAAAAAAGGACAATGAAAACCAATTTGGTTTAAATTATTAAATTATTATCTAAAAAAATACTAAATAGAAATTAATCAAAAGCTACTTTAAATAGATGCGTTTTCAGATGGCGCTTAAAAATGTCAATACTTCTGATCAAACGAAGCTCAGATGCCAGAGAGTTCCATAGCTTAGGTGCAGCGATCGACCTGAAATGCTCTGTCACCAAGGGTGACCTTAGTTCTTAAAGAAGGTAGTAAAACTGCTCTGGAGGAACGCAAATTACTTATATACGCACCCTGCAATTTCACCTGATCAAGGTCCTGGATATATAAAGGGGCTATGCCGTTTATCGCCTTAAAAGTAAACAGCAGCACTTTGAAATAAACGCGCTGTCTTATAGGCAGCCAATGCAACTCGCGCATAAATGGTGTAATGTGACAATAACGCGGCGCACGACGAACAAGCCTTGCCGCAGCATTTAGAACGCGCTGGACCTTGTTCAGGTGAGATGCAGGTATGCCATACAAAAGACTATTGCAGTAATCCACATGAGACGTTACGAAGGCGTAGACCAAGGTTTTAGCATCCTCCAAACTAAGAAATTTTCTAATACGACTTATGTTCTGTAAATGATAAAATGGTAAAAAGCAGCGCTTCACATTATAGAACAAGAAACCATATGCACTTTTTTAAATTGCAATTTCACAGTAGTTCCTTTGCAGATATAAATTTGGCCTGCAGTATATGGTTGTATAATTTAATGCAATTGTTTGTGAATTCTCATGCCAATTATTGTGTTATTTAAAATCTTTTGTTGAAATAGGATTGTCCAAAAATGTAAATGATTGTTGTTTTGTGACAACAAGTTTTATTTAGACAAAAATGAAAGTACATTAATTTACAGCCAATAAATGTCAAAGGAAAGTATTGTTTATCTTTTGATGATTTTAAAAGTTAATACTTATTCAACATTATTGTTATTCCTGAACTTTGTGTTAATTATCAGAGTATATTGACCATGATGAAATAAAGTTGTACACAAATGAATGGATATTTCCAGTAAAATTAATGAACAGCAAAAGGTGTAAATTAGTGCTTTAAGTTAATGTACAACCTTGTTGGAATGTTATTATTAAAAGGGCTTGCTTGACTTGGTTGAAAGTATTGGTCAGCTCTTACACCTCTATGTGAGATTACTTTTTGTGAGTGTATAGCCAGTTATGCAAAACGTTAGATCAATATACACTGTACCTCCCCAAATCCACAAGTTTATAATAAGTTTATAATAATTTTTGTTTTGTCAGGACTGTCCAGGGGAGGACATGGCATGTCTGTTGGTATCGTATGCCTCACAAAATGGAGATAATGTTACACCAAAACTTCTGTTATCACCAAGAGTAGAAAGGTAACTTAGATTAAAAAGGGAAATAGCAACATTAAGTTTTTCGTATTAGCATTTTACAGTATATCATGGTAATTAAGAAATTGTAACATTATCAAGTTCATGTATTTTGGTCATGGACAGCCCATATTAAGCTCTTGTAACGATCTTCATAATAATATAATTATTATTAAGATATGAAGACATACAGTGATATATTGCTTGTCATATTTATCTTTGGTGTTTTATGATTTTTCTTATGATTATGCTGGGGGTGATGAGAATAAATAAAATATTTTTAATATTATTATTATTATAACCTGTACCATTGATAATGATTAATAATTCATTGTTATTGATATTATTATTATTAAATAATGATAAATAACAACAAATTATGTTGTTTTTGTTGTTGTTGTTGTTATAGAGCATTTGGTGGCTCCGGTAATTTACGCATTCCCCACTGGGGTGGTGTGTATGGATGCCTATTGGAGTACTTACCTCTCATTCAAGAACTCTTTGAGGCAAAGGTTAGTGGACTTGTTATGAATAATATTGCTTTTTTTTTCATTGCTGAATTATGCAATCTGAGTGGCTCTGGGAGTTTGCAGAATGTTCTCATCTTGGCTGGTTACAGCAGGCCGAATTGTTAGAAAACAACTTTTTGATTACTACGATGCAATTAAATTTACTTCAGTGTATAGGGAATCTTCTGATTACAATAATTGGTCAGCGCACACTGGGACTTTGCTCTATATCTTGAGTACCGCCCTGGGCCTCTTGGGCACTGTTTTTCCAAATATTGAATTCCCACGTAGTGAATAACACAAATTTAATATATTTTATTTGGGCGCTTTAGCCATTGAAAACAAGAAAGAGAAAAAAAATGACCTTATCTTCTCCTCTGCTGCTGGCTGTGACTATACAACAACAACAACAACTTATTAATAACTATATTAAACTATTATAATAATAAGGGCGACATAAATAGTAGAGCTATATAACTTCTTAGGAATTGAGACCTTTAATTACAGCTACATACTTTGGTCACTCAAAGCATTGAAAAGGGTTTATTTCATCATATCATTTTCAATAGTATTGTGGTATACGTTTTAATAAAAGACACTAAATTTATGAATCATATTACAGGTAGGTCAGCGGCAAAAAGGCCCACCAGCTACGGCTTGTTCGTAACTGTCCCTGACAAATTTCTAAACCACTTGCAACTATAATTCCCCTGTAAAATTAAATGTGGGGAGGCCATTTTGGTGACCTTACAGAAATGTTGAAATTTTACCAGTATCATAATTTTGTGCATGGGAACACTAATAATTATTGCAAAGGGCAAAGATTAGGTGTGAGTTCTGTTGAATGCAATAATTATTATTGGTATTAGTCTTTAATTAATAGGGTTTATCAGTTTCATTTCTATACAGGTTACATTATAAACTATACACAAATGGGAATATATAACCAGTCATTCATGCAATGGAAAGCACTTTTTGCAGAATATGCAGAATTCCCAACAACATTATTTTCTGCATCTGGTGAATCCCAGTGCTTCCCAGTATCTTTCATTCTTAGCATCATAATCATCATCATCATTATTATTATTATTATTATTATTATTATTATTGTAATTATTGTTATGATTATCATTATTATTATTATTGATGCTCCTATTAATAATTGGTTCTGTTCCTAGGAGTTAAGGGATGGCATAGTGGTGATTGCACTCGCCTCCCACCTATGTGGCCCAGATTCAATTTAGGGCCAGTGGTCACAAGTGGGTTAAGTTGGTTGTTGGTTCTTTACTCTGCTCTGAGAGGTTTTTCTCTGGGTTCTCCGGTTTTCCCCTCTCCTCAAAAATCAACATTCCCAAATTCCAATTCGATCGGGTGCATGACCTCCGTGAAAACCTTGGTCGGATGAGTGGAGCTTCCTGGGTAAATATCATTATTATTAGTATTATCAGCATTATTATTATCATTATTATTATTATTAGGTTTACCAAGTCTGTGAGGCATACCAAAAAAGACGAGAGTATGTTGCTGCATTTCTGAGTGCATTTGGAAGGTAGGAGTCACTGCTGCAAAATAAACCATAATTATTAATTTTTTACTGTGGTCTGCGCTCATTAACTCCTATTCTTGTGTAGCTCAATTTTAGAGTACGATGCAGAGGCATTTTTGAAGCTGTCCTTGCTATTTCAAGTTCAAGGGTTTTTTTGCATTGTTCATAGTAAGTGTTTATCTCTGACCTCAGAGGCAAGGATTAAGCATACCAGCTCTTTATTAGGCTGATAGTTATTGTGTTCAATATATTACACTAAAATTCAGTCTCAAACAACCCTAGAAAATTAATTATGTATGAAGGTATCCCAGAGCTTTGTTGTATGAAAATTATCATTCTCTTCCAAATTATTTGTTAGAGCCTCAAAATGTTTAGAATTTTGAAATAACTTTTTTCAATATTATGTAAGGAGGATTGTTTGTTGGTGTTATCAGTTTTTTTGCTTTGAATTATTTTTTTTTTGTGGGGCAGGGGGGGGGATATGGATAGGGATAGGGTGTTATGTCCTTCCAGTGAGTATTTTGTTCATCTGCATTAAAGTTACTTTATCCAGGAGGGATTGTACTTGTTTCCTGTGCACACTTAGTTTTGAAAATAATGCCATCATTAGCTTGGAGTTCAATCATGACAATAATAATAATTATTTATTACAATGTTTTAGTTGAGCTGAACAAGAATTTCCCACAAGAGGCACCAGCATTTTATCTTCAATCTATTTATCATGAGAAGAATAATCAACCTTATGAGAAACTAGAAACAGGATACCCCTACAGCCCAAGGTGGTCTGGGGATGAGATGGCTGAGAGAGCACGGTAAGAGTACTAGGTACTTCAAAATGGTTACCAATTTGAGAAGTTTTCATTTCTTCCAAATCAAAGAAAAACTATTAAATGGCACACATGTGCACACACCAATGGATCTTTTTCATCAGACTGTCTAAATAGAGGGGTCATCTTACAAGACTTAATGTGTTGCACACAGGAAGGAAGTTGATATCATATTAAGCGGTATTTTATCGTAAGTGTGGTAGCATATTGTGGAGGTATGGTGGTGTGGTGTACAGTATGTAAGGTGATTGGGCTTAAGAACTTAGAAGGTAAGAGTCCTGGCCTTGTCATCTTGTTGTTTCCTCACATAAGAAACCTTGTTCACATCGTCTCTCTTCATACAGGCATGTAACCCTGCACTTGACTAGCATCCAGTCCATGGGTTAGCAGAAATATTCCCAGTTACTTCTTAATAATACACTTACAGAAATTAGAGAAGCTCCCTCATTGTGTACCAATGTTTGACTTTACCTTTCTATTAAGTTTTAATAATAATTTATTAGTATCACTCAACTGGTAGACTAATGCAAATCCTGCATTTTAATTGGCTACGCTGCTACGGGACTATTAGTAATAGTCATGGAGTAGCAAAATTCCTGCCGCTTTCTCTCATTTTATTCCCAAATAACCATTTATTCAACTTGCTTTTGCTAACTTCATTATTACCTTTTCTGTCCAAATACTTGGGTGATAGCCCAATTGGCTTTTAATACCTCATGGGGTATTGACCCGTAGCCCTTTTGGGTTATGGGTCTTACTTTTGTTAATAATTGTTATGTGCCATGAAAGTTACATCTTCTGCCTTTTTTCATTTCTTTTCTCTAGCTCTTTCTTGACAGAGGCCATTCCAGCATTCAAGGAGTCATCATTACATAATGCCAAATTTTAATTTCAAGACAAGAATGCCATGCAAGTTTGTTCCCATAGGAACTTCAAGTTGTTTGGGTAGAATTTCCAAGTTGTGGAAGGTTGCCGAGCCTGTGGTTTACCTTCAGTCTGAGCTGTTTTCTTCAGTGAGAGGGAGAACAGGGATATTTTTAATCCTGAAGTGGAGAAAAATGCAGAACTTGAAAAGAAAACAAGCAAAGTTTATGGAAACTATAATCTTTTTTTGACATCTTGAAGTTGTGCCTCAGGATCACAGTCTTGCTCTTTGTCATCTGGAATGGAACAAAATTCTGCTACTTTTTCATTGGGTCTACCTGTGGCTACTTTTTTATTGGGTCTACCTGTGACATCCCATGTAATAATCAGTCTTGCAAGTTGTGGTTTTAAGACATGGAGCCCACAAAAAAGACAATGTTTGACACTGATTTTCAAACAAAATGTATATTTAATGATTTTAACGCTATAATAAATACTATTATTTCTAAGTTAGGATTAATTTTCTCCCTAGCTGCTTCTATATACCGATTACAGATCAACTTTCTAAAAAAAAAAAAGACCTCTTACTAGCCAAGTTTGATGGCCATACTGTCAGTTATGAACCTAAAGGAAGCAGACCAAGAAGTCAAGTGGTCCGTACTTTAGAATACAGACCACTAACTCAGCCAATCACAGTCCACGTAATAACTATCATAGAAACACATACAGCGCTGTAAAACAGTGATCAAATGTAGTTGACCTTGGAAAGTAAAATAATAACATTCTTGCCTCTTAAAAACTTGGCTTTGTCATAATCAGGGTGTGTCAAAACATCTGTCCAATTGTTTGGGACAAGTGAATCTTTGACACGACCTGTCTGAGGGATAAGAACATTTTCTTTTTGCCCACAAACAATAAAACAAATGAAAATTAGCACAAGCCTTTGCCAAGATATAAATTTATCCATCTGTGAAAAAATGAATGTTCTTACTTTATGTAAAAGAGTCCAGCAAACTTCAACGCTTTGAAGCCATGCTTTGCTTCTGTACACAACAGCCATGAAAGGCTACGTAACCTGAGTCCCTAGCTCCCTAGACGGAGCAGAGCAAAGAGCACTTTTGGGCTTCTGACAACGAACTTCTTGATTCAATCTAAACCAAATATGGAACAAACACACAAAACCAACTGCAACATTGCTAAAACTGAGGCCAGTTAATATAAAAGACTGTCCAAGTGTTCTCCTGTAATGCAATTCCAGTTCCCTAGCTATTTTTGTCATGAAAATCGCTAAGGAGTGGCAAACAAAGTTCCAAATTTATCGCTGACCTAGATCTTCCATTCAACTCTCCTCCTTTAAACACCTGATTCCCCATGATTTTCCTGTTCTGCATCCACTGTAATGAAGAATATTTAAAGTAACTTTTTGGCCAGTGCAGTCAAGGTGGTGCAGCCTTTTTCTTGTTTTTCATTTTGGATTTCAATAAATTAATTTAAATTATCATTTTGAGTGAAATTGGGCTTGTGAAATTTTGTGCTTATGAGTTACATAATGATTATTATCACTTAATTTAAGTTAAATTGGACTAGAGTATACTACTGATGTGGTCATGTCAGTTATGTGTTGAAGTGAAATTAAGCCCTGAAAACTCCAGGACTGAATGGCCCCAACTTTTCAGGCTTTAGTTTCATAACTGCAATGATCACCTCCCCTTTGTTAAGCTATTCAGCTTAGTCAAATTTACTGTTGCATGTTCCTTTTTTTGGGGGGGAGGGGGAGGGCAGAGAACCAAAAGAACCCAAAGAAAATTGTCTTGTAGTTGTGAGAGAAGTTGCAACTGAAATGTTTTGTTGAGATGAGCAGAATTGAGCTC
>BLAZ01000454.1:409453-414476 GCA_014633955.1 Acropora tenuis | reverse complement strand
TATATATATCAGCTCATATCCGGCGCGTCCTCGAAGAATAACTGTTAATTATGATTGATTACGATTCTCATTATGACATATATTATGATAATAATGACATATATTATGATTACCATTATAATTATAGTAACTTTTAACATTGCCATGGTAATGACTATCCTAACTAATAAAGTAGCTAGAGGCAAGAAAAGATGGTTTTAATGCAGTGATTAAGGCTTGCCTCTATTTAAATTCATTATTTATGGTGCAATAAACCACAGGTTTTTGATCAATCTGGACCTGTATAGTAACTCAGTTATTTTAGAAATGTACATACACATACAAAAAAAAAAACCGTAGGCAGAGACCATAATAGTGTAGATAATTTAAGTGCCGTAACAATACCTCACTAAGAGAATTTATTAGGGATAAAAGTACAAGAAATTTTATATCAACTTACCTTCCACGTCTAGTGTAAACTTGCTTTGTTTCATTTTAGCATGGTTGGCAGCTATGCAGTAATACCGGCCTTTGTCTTTCAGTTGCACTTTCTTGATGTGGAGTGTCCCATTAGGATGCTGAATGAATCTTTTTGGGTCAAGATTGTACCCAAAAGCTTCCTCTTTACTCCAACTTATCTTTGGCTTGGGTTCACCGGATGCATTGCAATGAAGCCAAATATGTTGGTTAACAAGTGCTGTTGTGTTCTTTGGCCGTACAATAAATGTGGGATACACTGCAAATAGTCAGGGAAACATAAGATCAGTGCAGTTCAATGCAGCTCGCTGGACCAAGGGCACTTAGCATTTGTGTCAGGACTGCCCAGCCAAATCAACCAATTTGCAAATCGCGTGTGTCAGTTCAGTTGTTTCTGGCCAAACTGAAGGCTGCTCTGACGGACGACCAATTTGGGGATAAGCACCTCTCTCAGTACAGCAAATCTGACGCATTCCCTTGGCGGACTGACCAGTCCGGCCAGCCAGTTCTGGCAAATGGTAAGCAACCCAACTTAACAACCAGGGGCTTGTTGCTTGAAGCATGGGTAGTGCTATCAATTGGTTAGGAGGTATCAAAACCTATACATTTCTGTGGTAGTTAACACTGTTTACCGCCAACCATGCTTTGAGCAACTCGTGGCCAGGGGCCTGTTTCTCGAAAGTCCCGAAACTTTTCGGGCGCATTTCGGGTGACATAAGTCTCTTTGTATCTTCAAAAAGGAAGGCGTATTGAGGCACGAAACTTTGCAGTTATTTTTATTTTTATTCCCTTTACAACATACGAAAAGACCAGCTTTACAGAATATGCAGGCCGGAGTTTTACGAATGGCTTTTCGGGCCCGAAAAGCTTTCGGGACTTTCGAGAAACGGGCCCCAGGGCTTCATATGTAGAGGGCTACAAAAACAACAGTTGGTAATTGGACATTGGTCAAACAAAATTTACTCATGTTTGACCAAAGCCTAGCTGCTCTCTGACATAATGCCCAGAACATAGTAGGTCCTTTGTTTCACTCCCTCAAGGTAGTGTATATATATATAATATACATACATAAAGAGTATATTTATATTTTTGTACCTTACTACCTCTTAGGCGTTATCTGCTATGCTGTCCTTCCGAGTGACTGAGTGAGTGTAACAATAGAATCCGAGGCCTCAACGAACTCTGCCGATTTTGATCCGATGTTTCCCGATCTTTGACACTTCCCCGGAGACGGAGTTTTGTTCAGAGTATTTTACAGAAATGTTGCTTAGATACATCTTCGGGCCCAGCGTGGTTAAATACGATATTCTAAGTAATAACAGGCGTAGTAAGCTACGTGCAGTTATAGACTGCCTACTTTTTAAATAGCAAAATGTTCATTTGTATTTGTTGTTTTTTCAATTATGCTTTCTCACTTGTGACCACATTTTTGTTTTGCCCGACCAAAATAGTGATGAATGTCCTTTCGGAGGAAAAAAATTATTTGCTGTAAGTGTGCTTCATAATCACTTTCTGTTGAAGGAAAAAGAATGTAAAATATTTGCAGCACCTTGCCACATTCTGCAGGGTACCCGTTTTCAGCAACATGTGACCATTTACTCCCCCAAAGTTGCAGCCTATAGTGCGCTACAAGATAACATCCTACTTTGTTACTCACCATACACTGAAATATTGACATAATTCCTGGCTGAGCTAAAGGCGTTTTTCCCAGTACACCAGTAGCGACCTTGATCTGTCTTTTCAATCCTTTCAAACTGTAAGATACTGTTTTTGTGCTTTACACGCTGGGGGAGCTCCTCCCCGTTGTCTTTCTTCCAAGATACTACGATTGGCGGGTATCCTTCAAAGTTACACTCAATACTCTGAGCTTCGTGCAAGTTGGCATCCTTTGTATGGTAATGAATGCTTTTTATCTTAACAGCTCCTGCATAAGAGGGGAGAAAAATACCTCGTATCACCAAGGCTTTTTTCTTTTCATTTCCCAAAAGTTTAATACATGTGCAGTCTAGGCAAACCAAAACCACAGCTGTATACTTACCCATCACCACGACTTTGGCAGTGGCACTGTCTGTCCATCCTCCGGGGTGATCTACAGAGCAACGGTAGTATCCGGAATCTGTGGTCTTGGCCTTCGTAATCGTCAATGTCCCATTTGTGTGGATATTAAAATTACTATTTTCAGCTATGACCAATGTATTCTCATCCTTAGTCCAAGAGATTGATGCTGGTGGAACAGCTGTTGCCGTGCATGCTAAGGTAACTGTTTTTCCTTCCTCTATACTCTGGTTTTGAGGTTTGGTGGTTATTTGTGGCAGCTCTATAAAATGTAAGTGGTAACATGGGTTACCCTTGAGAGAAGAACCCAGAAGGCTTTCCAAAGATTGAAGGTAACTTCATATATTTTTTGAAAGATATAGACTTGTCACTTTCTCTAATTAAGACTAATGATACTATTACAATTGTTATTCCAGAGGACAGTAATTAAGGGGGACAAAATTTTTCAACTACTTGAATTATACACCATAATATTCAAGGGTCTTCTCCACTAAATACATGTATGCTCAGATTCTTCAGAAATATTATATTCATAAAATGAGACAAGCCGTTGTATTAAATCTATTCCTTACCAGTGACTGAGCATTCTGTGGAATCTTTAAGATGTGTAGCACCTTGTAATAGAATATTTCCACTGATTGAAGAAATCAAGCCAATTTGATTTTACATCATTCATAAGAATCTTTGTCCAAAGCTCCAGAAGTGAAAAAATATCACTTGAAAGTTCTAACTTTTACAGACAATTTCGATTCGTTCATCCATGGCCATGTCTTTGCAAAAAAACCCTTTTCTAACTCAGAAAAAGGAGTGAGTTAAAAAGAGAACATGGTCGCAAAGAGCTCAAAACAGAGGAATTTGTTTGACCGCAAATCCAATGAGTCCAGTTCAAAATGACTAACAAAACTGTGTTTTACAAACACTCCTAGCTCTACTTGTGAATAACCATTCCATGATTTTCACAAGTTTCACGCCATCACTTCAAATTGAACTGGCTTTGGAAAATTTGACCAAAAATACTGAACTAGCTCTGCAAAAATAAAGATACCCTTTTTGGGGAGGGCCTTTGAAAAATGGAGGAACAATCTCTTTTTTTTCCTCGACCTGGTCATCCTTATCAATAGTGAAACACCCTTAATATCCAACATTAATACTTGAAATTCGGCTTACCAGATACTATGACTTCAACAGTCTTTTGGGAAGATTTAAATGAGTTCCTTGCTGTACAGGTAAACTTGGTTGAGCCTATCCTGTTTGTATTCTTATTTACAAGAGTACAACATCCATCAACATAAAATCCTTCCCAAGGCAGTTTCTCTCCTCCCTCTTTTGTCCACGTAATATTTGGTTCTGGATTGCCATTTGGTTTGTAGCACAGTACTTCAGTCCTACCGTTCACCGGGACATATGCTGTAGTTTTAGCCAGGGTAACTTCTTTTAAATCTAAACACAAAACATGATTTCCACAATATGAGAATTTCGAAAAAAAAGAGTAAGAATGGCATGCACTTATCAACGACTCAATCAATGGCAACTGCTGTACACACTCATGTAAGTCTCACCTTTCTGGTCAGATTTTGGGCCTACAATCGCAGTGCAGCTTATCTACAAGACCATCTCTTTTTGGATTTAATGAATGCTTGGTTTGGGATAATGAGTGTGGCCCTTTTGTAATTCCTTCAATCAGTTTGTTTCTGCTTCACTAGAGAAACTACATTCCAATTGATATGGAATCTCCATTCCTCCGAAAAGTTGCTTGCCATGTTGTATGCAGCAGGTAAACCTGGCAGAGATCTTTCCACCATGTAAACCAATTGCAACAACTCACAATACAAGTCTGTCACTGTATCATTGACTTCCCACACTCAAACAGAAAATGTAGTTCATGTAATTATCAACCACATTTTCAGCAACAAGTTTTCCTCAAAACAATGACCTCCATACATCTCTAAAAACATGGTATTTACGAACAGCTGAGATGAAAACACACTTTTGTATGATGGCATTAGAGACTTACTTACCCCACACTCTTAGGCATGCAAGCAAGGTCTCCCGAAGATTGCTTAGTTACTAAGTTCTATTACTGCTTGACTCCAGAAAAACATCAGTCTTAGAATCATTTCAACATGATGAAATCTAAATTTTCTGTAACTTTTCAAGATATAACTAAAGTCACCTAAATTTCTTGGTTTTATTTTTTGTCTTGATACTAATTGTAAAAATAATGGGTGCAGCTTATCGCAGAGGGAGTGTTAATGAATTATGTAAGTCCTTCGCAAAAATTAATATTAATATTAAAAAAGTGACAATACTAATAATAATAATAATAACGCAAATATTTATACAGGCTTTACAAGATAACCTATCAGTTCTAATATAAAGAACTGTAATCAAAAGGGTGCTGTACTTTTCTCATAAAAAAATAAATAAGTAAGATAACACTAAGAAATTAAAAAATCAAAATCTGTAAAAAATATTAACTTACAAGATTGAAAAAAGTTGTGAATTATAGAAT
>BLAZ01000454.1:348359-350859 GCA_014633955.1 Acropora tenuis | reverse complement strand
TGCAAACAAAAGAATAATTTACTTGCCACCATTTTGGAATAAGGTGTATGACCCACATTAAAATTATAATAAATTATGAAGCCTGTTTTTGAATTTGTATGTACACCCAATCCCCACTCCATATTTCATAATGTATCGAAAGAAAATGAACACATTTCATACTTTTTTGAGAAAAGCTTCCAATTATTGGTTCAATCAAAGTAATATTTTTTTGTAAGAGGTTGCCACTTTACAAACCTTCATTTCAGGGATGCCAAACTCTGGAATGAATGATTCATAAAACTGCCGTGTGACCATTCTAAAGCAGTATCCAGTAGATACACGACCAGCACGACCTACAAAAATAAACATACATTATAACTAAATTTGTAAGTCAATTAATACACCCAAGGTAGGTTCTTTACCATTTTCACTCTTAACAAAATAATTATTTTTGATGACAATACAGTCATTCAGGTTGGAAAATGTAACAAAAATAAAATGTAAAAATAAGATTCAATGAGAATTCAAATGCCAAACAGCTGTGAGATTCTGGAGGCTAAATCAAAGTGATTTTTACTTCAGACAACAAACTGCTCCAGGCATAATAATTATTGGTATAACAACTGCATACACTGTACATAAATACAAGTGAAGTAGTAGATGTGGTTGTAGAACAAATTGAAGTTCACTTTGAGATGATTATTTTCAATGAAGTTTGACTCTCAATTTCCATTTTCTCAGAACCCCTAATTATCATCATCATCCTCATCATGAACAATTATTTTGTGATTCATTAGCGTCTTATAAGACAACTCAAGCGTGCGGGAATAGCCCCCAGCCACCTTGTTTTGTTCTACTGCAGTGTCATTAGATCAGTTCTAGAATATGCGTGCCAGGTATTTCAATGTAATTTACCATTATATCTTTGGGATGAAATTGAGCACATTTAACGTCGCGCATTGCGCATAATTTTTCCTGCCTGTAGTTACAGTGGAGGCCTGGTTAAAGCCAGCCTTCCATCTTTATATGACAGAAGTAGTCAATTGTGCAAGGAACTATTCAGCAACATTGAGCAGGGTGACCACAAACTAAGTCCGGCTCGCTCTCGTCAGATTATTATTATCTCAGATCCAATCGCAAGTTTGCTGTGCCCGTAGGCAAAACCAACAGATACCGAGACAGTTTTATCATTAGTCACTGTACATAGTTTTTACGGACTCATTTTTATTCCAACTTTTGTCATATTTATAATAAATTATTTTAATCTTAATTTTATATTTAATGCATATATATTTGTGTAAATATTCACTTAATTCAGTCTTTCGACTGCAAAGTGTTTTAGAAATAAACGGTCTATCTATCTATCTTCCTTAGCGTTGGGATAAAGAGGATTAAAGGTTGTGGATCAAACAAGGCCAAACTCATTGTCACCCACATCATTTCATTTTGATCCACAACATAAACATTCCCTAAATATACTGCATAATTATTGTATTGTTTATATGTATCTTCAGATGCACTACACATCATAAAGCTGTTTCAGCAAAAAGTCACACTTTGACAGGACAAACCTTTGCGCTGTATGCAGCTTGCCTTAGAGGACCACTGCATTCTTAAACTTTGGTAATTTGTCTCTGCATCACAGACCAGGCACTTGACCAAGCAAAAATCAATGACTGTGGAAAATAAAATAAAATAAAATAAAATAAAAAGGCAACAAAAGATACACACAATTATTAATAATTACAAGGATATCTAAGAGAATTGTACAACCAGATGATACTGTAATGAGGACAATAAACTTATTTCACATAACAATCACAATGATTGCCTGAGACAATCACTACCAAACCAGCTTATGGTGTACGAGGTCACCAGTACAGACAGTACCAGAACTTGTAGATTTACCTGTGGACTTACCATATTTGATGTCTGGAACTGTGATGGAACTTTCTGCAATGTTTGTGGACAAGATGACCTATAAAGATTCATGTTTGATTTACCTTCTAATCACAAATGCTAGTATTTTACTTGACAATTTCTGGTTCAATCACTGTATGTACAGTATCAGATAATCTTCTCAACAAAGATATTGTCCTTAACTACAACTCTAAAATTGGCTTTGAACAAAAGAATAAAGCAAAACAAAAAACTGCAAAGCAAAACAGTAGGATTAATGACATTGATTGACAACATAACCTCCATTCGCCTCATCCAATAACCAATCAAAATCAAAAACGCAACAATAATTGCGTGAATGTTGGCAACCTGTTTTTAAGCTTGATTTCTTTTCTTAATCAATAACTTACATTTCAGTCGATTTCTACTTTTTGCCAGCGTACATAAGTGCTAAATGAAATTATAATTATTTGCACACGTGTAGTTTTCATTCCTCGATCAGAAAATCCCTTTCATCAGCAAGCACTGCTAAGCATAGTTATGTAAGTACAGCTTGATTATCTAATTGTTTTGTGTTTAAATAAAACAAAAGATTCATTTATAGCTTTCTTAATAATAT
>BLAZ01000454.1:186217-191217 GCA_014633955.1 Acropora tenuis | reverse complement strand
ATAATAATTATTGGTTCATGGTTTTAGCTGTGCCTCCATCAAGTTATGGTGTACATAGGAGTTTGCTAGGCACTCAAGAACATAGAGTCACAATCAGCTTTCAGTGCAATTCTCTCATGCTTAGCAACCTTCGGTATGCATCCATTTAACAAATCCATGTTGCCATGTGTTTAGTAATAGATTGGACGGGTCTGTTATCAGCTTTGTTATCTTTTAACAGTGGTAATAGACCATTTTACAGTTGCTTGCTTAGTTGCCTGGCCTTTGAATGAAAGTGAGGCTGGAGGTGACCTTCTTTTGACAGAAACCTCCCTGCTTTGCATATGTTAATGATGCTGTTCTCATGCTAATTAGTGGCAATTTACATCAGAAAAAGCAGTGAAAGCATTTCCAAATTCCAATTGGACTGGTTGCAGGACCTCTCTGAAAACCACTTTCCAGTGAGTGAAGCTTCCTGGGTAAATTAAAGATTAATTATTATTAATTATTATTAGTAGTAGTGAGGTTTCTATCAAAATAATGTCACCACCAGCCTCAACTGCAAAATGGTCCATTTGACGCTTATCAACTCATTTGATACCAAAGTTCTGTGTTTCCAAAAGCCACTGGGCTTAAACACAAGCAAGCAAGGAAGGTAACGTGAACCAACCTGCAGTAAGCTTCCGGCAATTTCTTTTGCAACACTCAAGGCTTTGTTGTGAGCCATTTCAGGTACAAGCAGATGTCTTGATGCTTCAAGTAGTGCCTCCAACAACTGTTGCCTGTGGATCATTATACAACAGTAATAAAGCAACAATTAAAGCAATTCTCGCTTACAGGAAATTGAGTGGAAAATGTACTTGCATACTGTATAATAACCAGATATAGCTCTGGCTAAGTGCCAACCAGCAACTATACAAAACAAATACTAATTGGTAATTTTAAGACACAGAGTCATGTTTTGTGCACGGCATTTTTTGCAGTCAAGTATCCAGGACAACTTGAAATGTCTTAAATTGTTATGTGAATTTAACAAATAGATTCCATGTTGCAGCGCGTCTGTTCAGTAGTAGATCACAGCTCATGACAAAGTGTGGTAAGAACAAAAAAGTGGCGATCGGAACCATGCGGCCTTACCGTCACAATCTCTGCGAGCTGCGATTGGTCCATTGCAATTTTCACTACATCATTGGAATCTCAGGAATCTTACCTTACACGTAGGAATCTTACCTTATAAATCACTCAAGATTTTTTCCGCCTACACAATACTTTCGCACGGCTCTATAATGCTGCCGCCTCACCAGCCTTGCGTCTTCGCTCAGCTGGCTTGTTAGCAATTAACAATTATTGAGCGAGGTTGAGCAAAAATATTAGAATTTCTCAGTGGTGAGCAGATCAGTAATTTGCCAAAGCCGAAAGCTGAGGCAAATAATTGATCTGCGAGACACTGACAAATCACCATATTTTGCAATAACTGAATTCAATAATAGGCCATTTCCGAGTTCCCCTCAGTCTCTCTTTCAAAGCGAGTCTAAGTGCGAAACTTTTGTTATGATAATTAGTTCTAATTTCAATATGAATGAAAACTGATTTTCATAACAAAGACTTCGCACTTAGCCTCGCTTTGAAATGGAGGCTGAGGTGAACTCGGAAATGGCCTATTGTTTTATCAATCGATCACCATTCTTTTGATCAACTAAATATGCCAAGTCACTCTCTGCCTGCTCGGGGAATGATCCACCATTTTCACACAAGAGTGTAGTTTCAGTTACGCATGAGCAGAATATTATTTGCAGCAAAACACTAATTTGTTGGCAGTTATTTTGCAGGTCACGTGGTGAGCTCTCAGCCAATGAAAAGGCAGGAAAAATACACTGAATGATGATAACAACTATTTTGGTTGTCTCAGTATGCCAGTCCAATGATTGCCATGGATACCCTCTATAGTAACCACTTGCTTATCCACAATAGCACAGTTCCCAAGCTTATCTTTTCTTGCTAAATTGACTTGTACATTAAACGTACCATGTCACAGGGTCCATTGGAACTTCCAACACTACACTTCGGTAGAGGTGGATGACACGCTTGCAAAGGTCAACCTACAGTGCAAAAATGAGATTCTCTCAAGTGACCCTTTGGCAAAGTTCTTGAATACTCCAGAGAAATTGTTGTTACAAATTCAATATTGCTTTATTAATTTCCCCTCAATACGCTTCTCTCTTTGGGTAACACTTCGCTCATTTTACATGGAAGAGAGACACCACAGCAGGGTGGATTCAAGATTTTGAGAAGGGGGTGACAGTTTTGTGGCAACAATAGATCATTTCACAGTTGTGTGCTTATGCGCCTGGCCTTTGAATCAAAGTGAGGCTAGAATTGACAGGTTGTTTTGATACAAACCTCACTGCCTTTCTTATGTAAATTCTTACCAATTAGCATGAGAACAGCACCATTAGCAGGGAGGTTTCCATCAAATCAAGATAAAACATTCAAAATATATATTTTTGCTGTTCTTGCAGATGTATTCCACCAAAATAACAGCCTTTTGTTGTTTTGTTATATAAATCACAATATATATTTAAGCAATAGATCACATTTTCTTGGGCATAATGAACCTAAGCAGAATGTTGGGAGAACATAAGAAAGGTCTGTAAATCATCAGCTGTATAATAAAAAAATACATATACATAAATATATTAACATATTTTCTGTAATGAAAGGGAAATACCCAAATACCAGCTTTCTTATCTCTCACAGTACTCACTTTACCCTATCAACTTTTTATTTCACTATTAATTTCCCCCCCCTGAAGCAACACCACATCTTCTGTTAATATAATTTATCATATCAATATTACATAGAGACCTGTTTGTGCACAAACTTGGTATCCTCTTCCACCAAAAAGACTGTGGCAGAGTTAAGAATAAAGACCCTCAAATTGGCCTGAAGACCAGCACGGACATCTTCACAGGGCAACTTGAACACCTTCTCTCTTTTGCGATCAACAGCATAAGTGTACGACAAGCTTCGGATGGGACTCTGTGGACTGTAGTTATCCGCATCTGTGACATCCAGAGGTTTCAAGACATCTTGTTGAGGCTCCAGCATAAAGGCAGGTTTGTCATCGCTCTAAAAGAAGATCAACAAAGGTTACAGAAAACATGGCTCACAGTGTTTGGGAATATTCACAATCACCAAGAGGTACTCGTTTCTAGAGTCTATTTTTCCAGGTTAATTCCCATAACTGCTATTGTCTCATTTTTGAGGCCACGAAATTTACGGTGGCGATCTTGGTGAGACCACTTTGCTGTGAGACCTTGGTTTGGAAAAGTATTGACAAAACATCGATAGCTCAGATAGCAGCAAGGATTTTCCATTAATGGTTTGTATGGTTTAGATTCGTAATCTTCAGACCACAGATCCAAAGCTGTGGCGCATAAGGTGGTCTCACCCAGATGGCATCGATCAATAATATAACCTGGCTTTCAAATTTTACTTTGTACTGATTTTTACTGGATACACAAACTTAATCCTTTCATCAAAGTAATGATACCAGTAGATTTCTTTTTAGTCAATGCTAGAAAGCTTTACTTTTATTTGGGTAATTCTAAGTGGGTGAGGATTAGGAGTTAACTAAAAGAAAAGAAACTAGATTTTTATTGGGACTTGACAAACAAATAATTATGATTCACGTGCATGGGACTGTATGGAAATGAATGACACAAAATCAAATTCTTCAGCAATGGTTACTGCAGAGAAAGGTTAGTTACGAAATGGTATAGCACCAATGAGAAACTACCTTGATCCAGTCATGATATGCAAGCAGAACCTGCTGTATGGTGCTTACATTCTTGGCTGGAAGTAGAAAGCCCTGCACAGAGAAATGGAAAAAATGTTAATAATGACACGCTGCTTCTTACCAAAAAAACACATGGGAAAAAAATAATGATATTTCTGATGAATGGTGGGGAAACTCATGGGTCTTGTGTCAGTCAAGGGGAGAGGGGGAGGGAGTTACTCCATGTGGGGACATGAAATGATATGACCACTTAGGGGATTTGAAATGGCTTACTGGAATCTAACAAAACAACAATAAAGCTGATGGGGTGAGAAGAGATGGCTTTGAGCATTCGTGAGGAGAATAATGATGAAGCAGACTATAATGACAGCAACAAAAGAGACAAGTGACAGCCACAACAGGAAAGATAAAAATGTTGATCCAGGGGCTGGCTTTCAAAAGTGGAAGCTTGTCAAATTCACAAACAACCCATCATGACTTTTCCACAGATTTCGTAACACAAAGATAACACAGAGATGAGCTCCATTTACCTGCCTGAAAACTTCGTGCAGAAGCCGCACGTTTGACCTGGTAGAATACAGCACTTTTCTGATCACCTCACTAGCATCAAACAAAGTCTCCTTGTTGCGCTCTGGACTGACACCAACGCCATCAATAGCACCAGGTGAACCAGGTTCACTACTATCAGTAGATGATATTGACACCACTGACTGATTGACATTTGGTGACATGGGGACCACATAGGTCCTTTTAAATCGCACAGTGAAGGCAACAAACCACCTCAGTACAGATTCCCTTGCACTGATCATTCTCTGATCTGATTCAATGTCTTTGACATTGCATTTTGCCTGTGGAGCTAGTGCCACTGAAAAAGAGAATGTAATTATAATGATAGCATATTATTTTTCAACAAAAACCTCTGCGGCTGCTTGAACCTTTCAATTTGGGTTCTGCCGCACTCGGTTTTTCGCACTTATATGCCAGAAGGGAAGTAATTTGATTTGATGCATGCTAAATGTGGGTGCACATCGCAAAGTGTAGCATTTCCATCTGAGATAATTCTTAGGTTAGGATAGGGTTACCGTTTTTGTCTTCTTGTGGAGAATAGTTAGTTCAAAACTTATATTGGCCATGACCCTATCACCAACGACACTGAAGTTGAATCAAGTCTGCGCGGCACTTTATGACACTTATTGAAATCAACATGAATCTTGTTACTTGC
>BLAZ01000454.1:169285-171785 GCA_014633955.1 Acropora tenuis | reverse complement strand
ACGCATTCCTCTAGCACTTCTTCTTAGAACTGGTAGTATTTTTAGTATTATGGTATTTTGTATTTTATAATGACATTTTTATATTGATTGTAATGTACCCCATGATAGACATCTTTCATATTTCTGTAAACGCATTGAGGTAATGGATAATGCATTCTAAAAACTGTATATATTATTACTATTATTATTATTATTATTATTATGATCATATTCAACCGCCGCGATCAACCACATCCGCCCACTTATGTGTAGGAATGAAAGCGTTCGCAAAAATTTACTAGCAACTCTCGATAGCAAGTTTAGCAAAAAAATGAGCACAGGGCATTACAAATAAAAGCAGCAAATAAGTGTTACTTTTGCGAGATTTCTTTTTTCATGCTATTTTTTGGCGACTTTTGCTGTCTTGGTTGATTTTGTTGGAGCTTCCTGCAAGTGACTTCGTTTTAACAGGAGCTCATTACTCCGATGTTCCCTATCAGTTGTACCCTTGAGTCAACCCTGTCCTGTATCTTTTTATTTTTAGAACTGTTATATCTGCGGGGTTCTTTAATTTCCCGCGAAAACACGCTTCTTCGCTACTGCTTTCGAAAGATGTGCTGTATTCTGGGGAGGTTCCCATATCGATAACAGAACTTTCATCTCATAACCTTTTCGCGCTTTCCTCATGCGGCCTGCAAGTGACGTAAGACGATAGAGACGACAGTTCTCTTATGATTGGCTGTTATAAAAGCACCCGCGAAAACCGTCGTGGGAGATGCTTCTAAAAATAACAAGATACGGGACAGGGTTGACTCAGAGGGTCAGTATGGAAGATTGAAGCTACGGGTAATGGGCTCCTGGTTTTAATTATTATTGCTAAAATTGTTAAAATTTTATTTCGTTTTATCAAACGAGTTGATAAAGGTCAAATTACAATCATGAAAGATTTGGAAAGCTTTCACAACGAGCTCATGGCTGATGTCTTCCAATAACTCAAGAGGCACAGGTTTACTAGAACATGCAACGAGTGAATCTTCGTTCGCATTTCCTGATATTTCTGATTATTGACAGCGCACAATGAAAAATAAACGTATATTGGCAAAACGGTACCTGGAGCATAATTAATAGGAAATTAATAAATAGGGATTCCTCCACCCCGCCTATATTAACCACCATGCCTGACAGTCGCCTCTGTTGGGGTTCGGGGGGAGAACACGCTACTGACCAAAGTGATGTTGAAAGGCCGTCCTATTGCAAGGGGAAAGAGTGAAGATACTCTCAAAATCATTTATGGGCCCAAAATATTTTTAAACAGAACTTCTTCGACACAACAAATTTGTCACGGATCTAATCAGAAATTTACATATTCACGGTTCACTCCAATCAACCACAACAACCTCATCTCTGTACCGGTACAACGTCCAAGGTCATTGCTTAAACGTCCAAAATCCCTTTCAGTAGCGGTCATAAACACTCGATCCCTGAATACCAACGGCTTCAAGCTCAAGGACTCCATCTTGGACTTAGATTCTAACTTTGTTGTCATCACCGAATCCTGGCTTCCTCAGAATGATTCCGTAGCAAACCACATCATTAAGAATGCTTTTCCTACTGAATTTAAAATGACCAAGAGGCTATGATCAACTTGGCGGAGTTCCTACAATGCTTGGAAAAGAGCTATCATTAAAACCATCGACTTCACTATCTGTTTTTCAGTTTACATCGTTCGAGTACATGGAGAAACTACATGAAACGACATGGATAAGGCTCGATAACGTTTACTACCCTCTGAAACGAACGGTGCAGTAACGGACAACTCACGTTATAACAAGCAGCAACCCAAAAAAATTCTTTAATGCAATTAAAAAGTCTATCAGCCTTTATACAAAGGGTCAAAATTATCCTAACACAGAAGTGATACATACCATGTATAATCAAAGTCTAACATTGGTATTTGATAACGGTTGTGATTAGAATGGATTCTCCAAAAGATGGTGGGACACTTAAATTTATGTATATAAAGTACCAACCGATCTTAGTAGTCTAACCAAAGGTTTACCAAGTTCAATTATGGTGTAACCAGAACAATTTATGAAAGCTAATTATTTCGAGCCGGCGCTCAAACCTAATCACTAAAGACCAGTGGCTGGCGCTTAGACCTAATCACTAGAGATCAGTGGCTGACCCAGCAGTTATTCTCTGCCTAAATAGGGTGTCAATTATCTGCTTGTACCTGTTTATGTGTCACGACGTGTCTCACCATATTTTGGAGTATCCATTCCAGCAATAACCATTTGATAACATACACGCGCATTCGTCACACCTCGCTTCTTATCAAAAAAGCGGAAAAAAAAACTAACAGTCTCGCAAGAAAAAATAAAGGTCAACACGTTATCGCAAAATATGGCTGGTGATCTTGTCACGTGAACAAATAATCGCGAAATCTTGCTGGGGGTCTTCTTTCTCTGTGTGATCTTCGAAGGTAGATCGGCGACACATCGGGCTGGACAGATGGCGGCTC
>BLAZ01000454.1:71543-76543 GCA_014633955.1 Acropora tenuis | reverse complement strand
TTTTTATGGATAACAACACGAGATGGCAGTGAGACTGCATGATATGCTAAAAACTGGCTTCGTTGTTATCGCTGTATCGTCGATATTTGCAGGGATTGTACTAATGTACGTGTGCTCTCATGGAAGCTGCCGTTTTGGTACTTCGCTCGCGCTCGCTCGAAACACAGCGGCGATGATAAATGAATATCCCTTCGACGTCGAAGGCGAGGACATAATCGTGTTTCTACACATACAAAAAACTGGAGGGACAAAGTTTGGAAAGCACTTAGTAAAAAACTTGAACATTAAGCACCCGTGTGATTGTATTCCCAGGAGGAAGAGGTGCACATGTCAAAGACCAAACTCCAATAAAACCTGGCTATTTTCTCGTTACTCTTTGGGATGGCCGTGTGGTTTGCATGCTGATTGGACAGAATTACATGCTTGTGTTCCAGGGCACATTAGTAGACACGAAGGAAAGAGAAAAAAACACAAATATCTGTACATAACAATTTTACGGGAACCTGTTGCACGTTGCATGAGCGAATTTCGTTGTTATCAGCGAGGATCAACTTGGAAAGATGCGTTGCATAAGTGCAATGGAAGAGTTCCTACGAAAAAGGAACTACCTCCGTGTTATAAAGGAGAGAATTGGACTGATGTTACGTTTCCAGAGTTTTTAAATTGCCCTTCGAACCTTGCCTTTAATCGACAGACGCGAATGCTCGCCGACTTGCGTCTTGTAGGATGTTATGACTCTACTGTGATGCCGCAAAAGCGACGGGACGAGATTTTGTTGAAAAGTGCGAAAATAAATCTCGAAAGCATGACTTATTTTGCTCTTGTTGAGTATCAAAGGGAAAGCCAGTATTTGTTTGAGAAGACCTTGGGGATGAAGTTTTACCGACCGTTTACTCAGTTAAGTGCCGAAGACACCAGAGCCGGTGCTGTTAGCGCAAACCTTGATGCCCAATATGTGACTCGTCTTGAAGAACGCAATCGTTTGGATATCGAGCTATATTCCTTCGCCAAGGAGCTGTTCTTTAAAAGGCTGAAACATTTCAAGGCAATTTACGGAGAAAAGTCACACACTACCAACACTGAGACGATTTAATTAGTTTGTGTCTCCTTAGTGACTTTGGGAATGAGTCATTGACCTTAAGTGTAGAATGCATACATAAATAGTTTATTTAAAAAGCAGGGTAAAAGATTGCCAAGACCAAAGTCCTGATATGGACCTGCACTAACTACAATATAATGTACCTATAAATTTAAACTTTAGCGGGGCGTTGGGGGGATACAGGCAAGGGGTGGGGATTTGACCAAGGAGCAAATATTTTGGTCAATTTCCCAAGGGTGGGGCAGCATAAGTTCATCAAATTCCTACACAGGGGCAAAATACCAAATAAAAGACTAGCTATGCAAATACCTTAAATAACTTGTGACTTTAAATTTGGTATGAATCTCACAAACTTGATTTAACCCTATGACAACATGGTGTCATGTGCATCATCATGCCTGTAAGAGTATTCAATAGAGAATGAAAATGATTTAAACCAAAACTTTAAATAGTGTGATGATGATGGATAAACTATTATTATAAAAGGTGCTCTACATTCAAGAATTCAACTTAGTATGAAACTCAAATACTTGATTTAACCTTATCTGACAACAAGATGTGATCCACAACATCATGCCTGTAACAGTAAAATTGAAAACGAATTTAACCTGGACCTTTAAGAAGGATGTGATTATAGATCACTATCCTTATGAAAAGTGCTGTAGACTTGAGACTTCAACCATGAATTTCTCAAACTTGATTTCAAGAGACAACTGGACTTTTGATTAACAGAAAACATTGTGTGTGATCCACATATACACCACTCCTATAAAAGTAACAGTACAAACAAAGCAAATGTCCGAAACCCATGAGCAAAGGTACTCGATCAAACCTCCCACTGAGGAGATGGATTTTGCTGTCAAATCACCACCGCTTGCCAGCACACCCCCCCCCAAATGGGGTTTACCTTGATTGGTGCATAAGTTAAAAATAAATAAATTCAAAGTAAGATCTAAAAGTAGTATCAATAATTATGGGTGCAAAAATATTTAAATTGTATAGACTTAAATGAGACACTACAACAGGCTTTCTCAGAAATGGAGTTTAGCACTACTTTTCCCTTATAGTCTTATTGAAAGAGCCATCACTCGGAGAGCTCTTGAATGAATTAGGGAGGAGGTTCCAATACAAGAAAGCCCCATGGTTAAAAGATGATCCGCCTATTTGTGTTCCTGGTCTCGGAATCTCAATATTTGCAGACTTCCTCAAATTATAATACTTAGACATATTTAACTATCAACTCTCTAAGAGGGTCTATACGAGAATCATTGAAGATATTAAAACTATTAATGTTATTAACAGCCCTCCTAATATAAAACTGAATAACAGAGTTCTAGAGAGGTAGGTTAATTCCACACTGTGGATGTCTCTGGGTAGAGTAAAAATTATTTTGGTTGCATCTAACTGAATGCAACAAGGACGGGTTACGTTTTTATTACAAACATATGGCCGTGTAGCACTTATATTGAGAACAAATTGAGCGATAGAATGTAATGTAAAGTGCTAGTTTTCAACCCATAGACCATGTGAGCGTTAGCCCTACTGATGGACTTGGGCCCACACAAGGACAGAGGAAAACTCTTCCAATAACAATTGAGAGCATGAACCCCAAACTATGATTAATAAATAGAAAACAATTTCCGTGTTTCTATTGAGTTATAGAAACACAAGTGGAGGTTTGGGAGAACCAGAAACGCGTTGAGAACACGAGCCGCAGATATAGAGACTCGATTATTAACCAATCAATTTCCTTGAGCTATTTTCTGATACCATATAAAACACTTGGTAAGGTTATCCTAAAACAAATAATTTGCAAGACAGGCTTTGGTAAAGATTTACACTATTTTAAGAGCACAACTTCCCTGTAGAAAGGGTCATAAAATTAATGTCCTTAGTATGTTCATGCTGAGAAAGTCTATAATTTATCAATTATTATTGTTAGACCAAGGCATTTGCATGAAACTCTGTATTCAATAATTTATACTATTGCTATATCTCAAACAGGGTAGGGGGCCAACAAAGGTGTGATTAGAAATTACCATAGCTTCAGATTTAGATTAATGGTCTACATGCCTGTTTGACAAACACCATGTGTGAACTTAGACCATAGAGTTTGTGTGATATCATCAATGTTCTTGCCAAGGGTGTAGATCATGTCATCAGCAAACAAGTACAACTCCCCATCTGTTATTGATTTGCACGATCATTATTTTACAAACATGGATAATAACTTAGGCCCTAATATTTGGACCTTGGGTTACCCCAAACCTGACTTTTTTGGGTTCTGACCTATTTCCTGAGATTTGAAACTGAAATTGCTGGCACACAGACATGTAGTAAGTAAGCCAAGAAAGCAGATTGCCAGACATACCCAGCTGGTTTTAGTCTTTCTCATAAGATCGTATGGTGTACTGTTTTAAAGGCTTCCGAGAAATCGGTAAAAAGCACACCCACTTTTCTACCATTATCCAGAGTACTTTTCCATATTTCTGGTAGGCGAAATAACAGGCTCTTTGTAGAGAAGTTCTCCAAAATTCCCACTGTCTATGACTTAACAAGCCATGTGTCTCCAGGTGTTTGTTTAGGGTGTAATTTCAAACTTCTTCTAGGATCTTTCCAGAAACACTGAGGAGGGACACAGGCCTGAAGTTGTTAACATCAGGTGGTGAGCCTTTTTTGAAGATGGGATTAACATTAATTTTGACAAGTTCCAGTTCGAGAGGAAAGTTCAGTTACTCAAACTTTTGTTAAAAATCCAGAATGGACTGTGAAAAGCAGAGTCCCCAACCTACGATAGATCTCGTGGAGACAAATTATCAGGGCTGGTAGCCTTCTTGAGGTTAGCAGCTTTCATGGGCCTATCCTTTACAAGTTCCCAGGAAATATATATCCACATTGTCCTAGGTTGGAGTAACTCTAGTGATGAAGGTGTTTAGAGACGAAGAGTCCCAAAGATCAGGCTACTTAGTCAGATCTTCACTATATTTATTATTAACAAAACACTTATTGAAATACTCAGCTTTAGCTGGACCCTCCTCTGAGGGGGAGGGTACTGCTGTAGGCCCAGTTAGGCACGTAGCCCAACTGTTGATGAGGTCTCACTGCCAGTCACCTCTTTGTATTCATGATACAAATGGCCACGAGAAATGGTTGGTGGCAAGTCTTCCTGGTCACACATTGACCAGTAACCCCAGGTTGGGTTGATGGAAACCTCCAGACTTTTTTTTTAAACGCCACTCAAGTTAAATAACCCGCTGCATTTATAAACAAACAGTGATATCTGGTTGGCTGAGTTTGATGAGTCAAATTATTAATCAATACATGTACCCAAGCATTATATTAATACCTTTATTAATAGGCTATCCAGGAGATAGACTGGAGTAAAAAAGATAAGTTGTCACAAAGAATGCATTTAACTCATTTCTCCTAGAAAAATATCTATTCATAAAGGGACAGCCACAAGGTATTCAGAAACCATTATTATTTTAGTGAAAAGCAGTGGCGAACATTGCATAAAACATGGTGTTAGAAACACCTAAGAGGACAACATTTAGTAGCTCCAAAGTTGAGCTAAGAAACTTGTAATGACCTAGAACACTATATTAAGTGAAGTCACCATTAGGGCTAGGAAGAAATAAATACTTATTTATGTTTCATTTAACATTTTTTTGCATGGAAATTTTACCATAACAATACCAATATCTGTAGAAGTAATTGTTTTGAATAACATTTTGTTACAAAGTTATGTGCTAAAAGGTTCTTAAAATTTGTAAGAAAAGACTGATTAATAAAATATTAAGTTTAAAAACTAGAAGACATTTTGAGACATTTCAATATTGCTTCACATCATTATCAAGTAACAAATGATGACATGAAGGAATGTTAAAACATTGTTTCAAAA
>BLAZ01000454.1:64043-66543 GCA_014633955.1 Acropora tenuis | reverse complement strand
ATTCTATCTGAGAGAACAATTCAAACACTGTGGTATCCCTAGTTGGTTGTGGCAAATTCAAAGCTGTTAATATGCTCAAAAGCTGTTGAAGAGCAGGACTTAGAACCTGTTTGAAGATACACAATGATCAGTACATGAAAAGTTGTGTAATTATTGGTTTAATGTAAACTGTTCCATTCAATTTTAACTTTATCGATATGATGATTGATAATAATTATTTATAATAAATTATAATTTTGGACGTGAAAATAATAATTGAGTGAGATGAAGTGAGAGCAAAGAGATGCCTGGACCTGGAGTTTGAAAACTGCCCTGTATACCTGCTAATAGCATACTCTACCCTCTTTTCACAGAGCTGTACTATTAAGTGCACATTCAATTGACCCTATTCTGGAATAAGAATAAACCAAATAACCTCCAGATTTTTCTTTGAAGGTAAATTTAGGAAGATATAGCTACAACATTTTGACCAGAAACGATGCTGAAATTCTGCTTTGTATTCTGATAGCATCATAATTCTCATAGCTGTAATTTTTAGACGTAAGCATTTGTATTCTTATTCCAGAATAAGGCCAATCAAACTCACAAAGAAACCATTGCTTATAATGCTGGCTACAGCACTAAATAACAGTTTTCTTCTTGTCGTTGGAATAAAAATTATCTTACTAAGTCTTCCTCCTCTATGTCCTCTTCTTCACCTCCAATCATTTGAAGCGCTTGAACCTCAGATGTTAGATAGTCTGGTAAAAGAGAGATGATTGATTATACAAGCATGGTATCCTTTCCTGATTAACTTCAGGATTGAAACAGGACAAAAATTCACATAAAGGCTTTGAAAATGAGTAAAAGATGTTTAAACAATCACCTAACAAAAGAAGGCGATTTGTTGGTCCCACAAGGCCTCTTACTCCCATGAGGTGAGAATGAGGACAATCTGAAAGTAACATCAATAACAATAATTATTGAAAAACAAGAAATGACTTAGTGAAGACTTTCCACTCAAGTAAAACCATTTTAAAAGAATCTGTGTCTTCAATAACTATAATAATAAATAATTATTGATCATGCAAATGAGGCTCTCTGGTCAAGTAAATCATTTCAAAAGATTAATGTGTGACTTCAATGCAAAACTGAAGCTGTGATACTGGTGAGTTCAAGGAAAAGCCTTGATACCTGGGAATCTGAGGTTAAGTACCAATAAGAAACTGCAGTGCTGGAAATAATTTTTCTTTATTCACAGGACATATGTCCTATCAAATCCTCCTTTCGGTTAGACACCCTACAAATTGGACCAGATATTGCTGGAGAGATGTTTGGTCATTGTGAATGATAATGATGCAAAATTGGCCAGACAATTTCAAAATTTGGTCAGACAATGTCTGGTCACCAACTGTTATTTCCACCAGCACTGACCAACTGTTATTTCCAGCACTGAACTGAGGTTGGTCCAAGGAGGGAGGGAGAGGTAAGGAGAAGGGAGAAAGATTCCCTTTTCTAACCTTACTCTCCTCCCAAAGGGAAAGTCTGATAATCACGATAGGTTAAAGCTCAAAAAGGGAATATTGTCCAAAGATTATTTCCAGATTTGTCCAAGGGCCACATTTGGTACATTATAGACACAGAACGCCAAATAGCCTTTAAACTTACGCATTTCATTTAACAGTCCACTCATTTCCATTCTAAACGTTTCCTCATCCTCTTTTTCTGAAAAGCCAAAAAGTGTTGAAAAGAGTTAACAAAATTAACTTCTCTTGAGAGGTCATGGATAATACTCCATAAAGATTTGGAAGCGTGGTCGTTCATGGCCATTTTTCTTTCTTGTGTACCCAAAGCAATGCTTCACTCCTTTTAAGGAGGGAAGTATTGTTTTACAACATCAAAAATAGCTGCAAGGAAATTAATAGAATAACTGTTACTTTAGTTATCGGTCGTTTTGACACATAAGCAAGGCTAATTAACCTCATCCGCAAACGTCCGTAAACCGTAAAGCTTTGTCTCCAGGCTCATAATAAGTTAGCTTTTCAACAGCCACGAAATACACTTAACACTTCAGTGTTGGGACTTCACTGATATTATTTTCCCATAAATTGAGAATTTGTTACCTGAAACATTTTCTTGTATATTAGAAAGACTTTTCAACTGTTCCACAAGTTTAAGACACAACACCATAAACTCTGGAGTAAGCTTTTGCTGCTGAACCATGACTGTCAATGCTCCTTCTTCCAAAACAGGACCATTGAAACTTCAAAAATGATAACAAAATCCTATGACAATCTTAATGTGAACCAAATCTTCAAACTCTACCCAGACCGGCCACCTCGAACTATTCCGGGTGTATTCTACATGAACATTTTCATTCAACTATTTTCACCATTTAACAGAAGCTATGCTATGCGGAATTTTCCACGACTTGGACTTGCAAGTTGAAACTAACCCTGTTATTCGCTTAAGATAAATTTAAATTTCAGTTCAAGATAGTCCAGTCCTCAACAATTAAGAA
>BLAZ01000454.1:49043-54043 GCA_014633955.1 Acropora tenuis | reverse complement strand
TTTCTCAAAATTGAAGCTCTCCTTTCCAAGTCCTGTCGCAATGCCACGATATACTTGAATCCATTCCTTGTCCTTTGTGCCATTGGTTGCTGCAAGGGAAGAACTAACTGCATCAAAGTACCTCCGGTCCACCCTGAAAATGAGCATTTTATCAACATCCAAAGCTAAAAATGTTACCAGCAATCTTGTTTTTGTCTGAAGACGTACAATGTCTGTAGACATTCAACTTGGTATGAGAAAGAAATTATACATCAAATAAGTATGTCATCTAACAGCCTACAAGTTCTGCAATTTGTACTCATGAAATGATGAATAATAATTGAAATGAAACAATCCTTAACTATGCCGCAACACAGCAGTTTGGGTTCAACATTGCAACACTGTTTGAGTGTACAGTAGAGATTTCCTCTAAGGTTCACTGTGACATCTTAATGAATTGTCCAGTGAAAAGATTAACCAACAGTAAACAGTCTATATTCGACAAAAGTACTGAAATTCAGTGCTTACAAATATCGGTAGTCATACTGTCCATCAGGAAGATAAGATTTAAAAGTCAGGGAACCAGTGGGCTTAGCATCCTTGCCTGGATTTCGTCCACCTCCAACGTAGTAGAAGTCTACATACATGTAGTTGTCTGAACCTGAAGGGTACACTCCTGAAGAAACAGATGCCAAAAAAAAAAAGATCCAATAATTTATTAATGAATAAACAGATGCACCCTTACTTGGGAGAGGAATCAAATGGATACCAAGTAGGAAAAAAGAAATGAGCACAAGATGTGAATTTTGAAACAAAACAGTATGTTGTCAAAGGGAGCTTTGATTCTGTGGCAAATTAAATCAAATCCCCTCTTCCAGCTCACCTATCCAGTCTTTGTTAGTTGCTTCATCAATGGGAACATCCCAGGAAACCTTTACTGGGCTTCCAAAGGGTGCAGTGGTTGATGAGAGGGTCAGAGATCTCTTCTGTTCAATGACTGCAATGTGGTCATTTGTGTTCAACTGCAGTGTCAAAGGAATGATAATTTTATTGTTATTCATTATTAATATTCAATACTTATTAATTAATAATCATTTATTATTAACTATTATAACACTAATAATTGAACAATTAAGAAGGAAAATCTGTGACATTAAAATGGAACAACATTTATGACAGCACCATACCATCATAGAGTCTTCAAAACGTTCTAATGTCGGTATTTAAGGGGAAATAAGGGCAAGGGCTCTCAGTTCTTCAAAGTGATGATAATTGCCGGTTTTCACATAACGTCACTAAAATTGAAACTACAAAACTATTGATCCTTATGAGATTTAATTTCATGAAGTATAAGAGCAGCTTAAAACTACTAATCATACAAATTTTTGCACCAAATGAGTTCTTGGTTTTGCGATAAACCACGCTTGAATTTCTAAGCTTTTGCATGACGCGGCATTCACGTGACGGATGAGAGAGCTATTATGTTGGTTAAAACTGTGACTTATTTCAGGGATTTTGGCTATCTAAACAGTTCTTGCATTAGGAAAAATACTATTTTAATTTTTTTGAGTTCCTCGAGACATAAATTCACCCTTTTGTAGCAAAACTCAGTGACAGATGTTTCTGATGGTTTCCGGCCGCCATGTTGGTGCCCAACTAGATGGGCACCAGAATGGCGTCTCCATACAAATCTCTATAAATTTGGGTAAAAAGTTTCTCTGCGTATCTTCCATTATAAAATTTGCTGTGACCTGAATCACAAAACACAAAAGAACAAATCTGAGAAAAGCTATGGACATTTTGAAAATGTGATACTACTGTGTCACATTTCAAAATGAAGTTCCCAGTGTTGTGGCTGTCCTTTGTGAGTCTTAGGGTATGGGCGGGTGCAGAGAAGGTGATGTGCCTCATATGGGACTTAGTGTCCCGTTCGCATATTACCTTGCACTTCGGTGCAAAAGCTGCAAAAACAAAAACAAAATGGCACAAATCAAATGCTGGGTATGCTGGATGCAGTGACTTTAAAAGACGTGGGAGAATTGCAACGCACAAAAGGACAACCCTTTTCTACTGCTTTGAACTGGGCATAGGAAGCATCTCTTTTACACGATTGGACCGTAGAGCTTAACTCACAGCATACGCAGTCCACCATCCCTTTTTGTCATTTCTGATAAAGACATGGCTGGCTATCTTTGTTGTCTGGGTTGGTGTTACTTGCTTCCACGAGTTCCACACCCCACCCCTCTCAAGTTGCCACATGTGCCACGGGTTACCACCCTTTCCTACTATGAAAACCTGAAGAGAAAGGATGAAACTGAGACTGTGAGTTGCATGCAACAAGTGATTTGTACGGCAAAGGTATTGAGTTCAATCCTGAGCTTGGCTGTATCATGTATTGTTTCACTCTCCAATCATAGACTGTGTATTTAGCTTGTTGAAGAGTTAATGTTGAGCAAAATATCACTGTGTCAGTACAGTTTCTTCAATTTACTCTGGAATGTATGGATTCTATGGTAAACTCATTACCTCAATTCCAAGGTGTATATTTGCTCCTATACTCAGGGGATTGTCAGAGGGCAATGCCTCAGGGATCTTGTCTCCGACCTTGTACCAAACACTCCATGTGCACCATCCCCAGGGGTTGGGGACCTTGTCACAAGTTGTCTGCCATATATGATGAATGTAACCATCGTTTCCATATATGAAAACATTCAAGACCCCATTGAATACACTGTGACTCATGGAGTGCACCACAGGAGCCCACTGTGTCTCTGGAGCACTGTACCCTGTTTCATCCCATGAAACCCATTTTGTCGGACCTGCAAGCAATGACAACAACAAAAACTTTATTGGTGCTCACAACTTGCCTGTTGTCCCAAAAGTGTAGGAAAAAAAAAGCTGCTAGAAAAGTGTACTATATACCAGAAATGAATGCAGGGTTTCTTTTTTCCCGAAAAACACTTGTGACTGTTTGTAAATCAAAAGGACAATTTTGTTATTCCCATAGGGGTGTCCAAGTTACAAGTAGAGTCATCCAGCTATAGTAAGGGTTGCTCCCTTTTCAGTCTGTAATAAAGCCTTCTCATACTTTGAGTCTTCATGGAAATAAAACTGAATTATTTGTTGAAACCTGTTTGCCAGGTCCTGTACAGCTTGTTATTGTCCATAACTGCAAATGCTTCTAAGTACTAAAAATATAATATTGCAAAAAGTTATTTCATTTGTGATGGCTACAATATAACTTTGAAATCTTCTTCCAATGCATGCCTCCTTTTTTTTTAGACGATTATTGAATTGATTTTTCATTTAAAAAAATACTTGTTGAAAAACCCTGTAGGAGTCAGCTTGAGATTGAGGTTTCACTGGTCAATGAAGTCATTACCTTTGAAAAGCTGTTATAAGCTACTGCAACATCAGTTTTTAAGGAGACAGATGATCCACCAATCAGAGACCATGCTGACCAATTTCCTTTTATATTCTGTGTCCAATAGAATCTGGATGCTTTGGTCATTGACCTCGAGAAGAGAGCCACATTGTTCCCATAACTCAGTGCTGACAAGGTGTCTTTGCCTCTTAATGAGACTCCTAGGGCAAATGAGCAAAAATGTGTGGACAGTGGCTGTGATTTTTGTCAGCTTACAAAAGAGAGAAAAACAGTTCTGAGAAGGTCAGACTAGTAAATTCAGCTATCACGGGGGCACTTATGTTTGAATCATTTTCAGCTACTGCACTTTCCAAGAAGTGTGAGAAGACTTGCAAAGGACCCCATTCTGATTCCTGATTCTATTCAGTTACTGTGTAGAGGAACACTATGTAGAGGAATGCTTTACCTTACAACCAGTGCAATACCAGCAAAGTAAAAAGGAGAAATTCACTTTGACTTTAAGCTGAATTTGGTGTGCGGTAAAGATTCGAACAAGTAGTCCCGAGTATGAAATTTATGACCCAACCATGGATTTGATTTCCTTGATTTGAAGCTTAATTAAAAATTTATTGAAACCTTCTTCAAAAGGAAGCTTGGAGCTAATTGCAAGCCATTTTCCAAACTCCATTTTGCCAGTCATTTGTGTTCTGTAGTATACTTGTCCATCGTCACACAAGCAGAAGAGATTGGTCAGGTTGTTTGCATCGTGGACAGCCACAGCATTTGAGATGATTGATCTTTCATTGGGAGCACCCAAGTCTTGCCTGGGTACAAAAAAATAAGAAATTCTCCTAGCCTCCTTCTCTCTTGGAAACTGGACAAAGAACTGGACCCAATAAAAACTATTAATGTTCATCAATTGGATAGCACCATTCACTAAAATAATCCACAGCTTTAGAGAAATCGTTCAGACAGTTTGCACTTATCCCTGCCCTCCCGCAATGTTAGGTGGAAACGTAAAAACAGACCAAAAAAAGGGTGAACAACGAAGAAATTATTCATGTGGGGTAGTTATGTCTTCCTCACCCCCACATGAGAGCGTTTTTCCCAAGTAAGGGCTCCCCTAGTTCTTAACTGTTTGAGAGGATCATGTCTTCAATTCATCTCTCGACCTCAATTCACCAACATTTCTTTCACTCAATTCTATTTCGTTCGCAATAATGAAGGAAGTTTTTCCTTGTCAAAAACGAAAACTCTTGACTCTCCTCTGTGTTGTCGAAAAAATATCATACCCTTAATATCAATAGCCCGCGCACAGCCGGACATTAAATTTTAACTCGAAAGCTAGGTTTAAAAGAACAAAACCATACCGGCGACGCAGGCAAAAATGCCAACAGATTGTCTTTCTCCAACAACGCCAGGCTTATGAGACAGTCGCCTACAACCAGTGTACCAAATTTTTACGTTACCTCAGCTCAGGGCTTGAAGGTCAACACTCTTCCGGTTTCTTGTTCTGGTATTGACGTTGGCAAATCCTCGTCATTTATTTTCAACTTCGTCCAAATTATTATTATGATTATGTAAGTATTTCGTACGTGTATATGGGTACAACTCACCAGGCTGACCACTTTCCCACTGAATATTCTTGAAATCTTAG
>BLAZ01000453.1:1601885-1604385 GCA_014633955.1 Acropora tenuis | reverse complement strand
CATGAATTTTAATATGACTATCCAAGCCAAGACATTTTTCTATCTCATCCCCAATGATCTTTTTTTTTATCTTCAGCTTCCTCTAACATTTTCATACTATGTGTTATCACAGAGGATCCAATGTGTAATAGCCCCTTACTTGCGCCAATCAGCAGCTGCTTGGCTTTTTTGTGGCTACTGCCTCGAAGAGGCGAAGAAGGGTCGTAAGTTTGTATGTCAGTGCCACACCATAGGTATTCCAAGCTTAGCACTATATATAATGAACTAGAATACTTTGTTGTAAGAGGTAAAATAAGAGGTAAATGAAACCTTTCTGGAGTTAAGCAATAAAAGAATGGAGAAAAATAAACCGCTGCAAGACTTCTGTCAAACAGCGAGGCGCAGTCATCTGTGCGAACACAAAGTTGATACGAGTCTTTCTTTGGAGTACAGCTGCCTTCAGAATCTTGTCTGTCTCCGTCCACCAAAGGCCCTTGAATAAAGTCGTATCCTTCTACAGTGTTGAGAAAACTACTGTCCGAAGAAAGACAATTCTTGACCAAATTCTGCCACTCCTCTTTCTTTTCAGTACCCGTCAAATCCAGACCTTTGCTGTTTTCACTTCCTCGCAGTTCCACCATGCTTACTCGAAAGACTAGAACAGCAGAATTATTATTGCCAAAATTACGATTAGCCCATCTCTTTCCCTTAGAAAGGCTATTGGTGACGTAACAACCATCGCCGTCACTAAATTCGTTTCTTTTTCCTCCTTTTCTCAAGTCAATTCCTTCTATGATACTTGGAACGAATTTATGATCTGTTCCATGGTAAAAACTTGTCATCATCACCTAATTCCAATTCATTTAATTTTTCTGCGTTAATTAAGTTGTTGTCGGTCCAAAATGTCCCTGCTCGCTTCACGACGTTTATTGCCTTTGTCTGGTTTCGTGTTTCTCCGCTAATTGGATGATGGAGCCATTTATAAACGACACTCTCGTTTTGTCGAAAACGACCACATGACAAGGATTTATCAGTGATGCATCGGAAAACGGGGGTGAAGACAGATTTTGGAGACAAACATAGTTCGCCCAAAGCAACTTCTGCAGTCTCTGACTTTTAGTTGCCACAACCATCTACAAAGCATGAAGCATGGATTCTTGAACAAATGTATTCCGCTGTAATGACGACGTAAAATCATGTTTGCGCTAAACTGCAGAATAAAGAGCCGCTTATATGTAATGTCTGGTGACGTAGTCATTGATGTAATACAAGTTGCGTGACTTGGCACTGAAAAAAAAATCATTATGTGCAACCGGGTTACCATGACATGAGCACCCACCGCCGTAGGTCAGTGCACTGATAGATCGCCGAGGGATCGAACGTGTTCTCGCTTGCTTTTGGGTTTTGTCGGTCTTATGAACCACTGCTTTAACAGTGAGTCTATTTTGTTTTCGCTGGTTTTTTGACTGGACGTCATCCACTACTTTTCTCGAGTTTTCTCACGTTTCACAACTCTCCATTGGTCTTGGGAACCGATTAAACCGCAGTCTAAACATCGGGGTATAGCGTGTCTTATACCTGAGATCTCTTAAGAGTTTTTGGGCTCTTTCATACTCGCTTATAACGAGTTTAGGAATATTCCGCTGAATATTGTAACCAGAATAATTCTACGTGGTTGACGTATCCACCATTTTGGTTTACAAGCGTTGTATATATATATATATATATATTTTTTTTTTTTCATTCCTTCGTCCTATATTAGGCGATGGGTGAAGAGGCCAAGACGGGCACCCTTCGCCAGCTGATGTCAAGGCTATGTTCGCCGAACTCCTAGATGCAGCCAAACGAGACATTTTAGCACAGGTTAAAGACTCGATCGACCAGGTACACGCTGATTTTGAAAGTGTGGGCGACACTCTTGTTGAGTCCGAGGTTGTTTAACCCCAGAGAGAGAATAATTCAGCACACACCCTAGTTCTGGGCAAAATTGATGAATCTACACAGCCTAAGGAGCCCTAGCTTAAGCAGGGATTAATCAGTGACTGTTTTAAGTCACTTGGCGCGGAGGAATTCTGTGTTGAAGAGAAAATGCTAAAACTCCCTGCAATTAATGTAAACTTGGCTGGTACCGTCAACACTCTGCTTAATGAGAAGCTTACAAAAAATGCTTAATGAGCTTCAGTTAAAGTATCTCGGGCCCGAAAACTTCTCCAACCTGGGTGCTCCAAAAATTAACAAGCAAATCTAGCAGCAATTAAGTCAAGAAACGAGAAATTCTCACTCTTCTTTCCACAAGGCTCAGTCACTGTTAACTTCAGGCCTTTATGGAATTCTCCAGATGTGCAATAGTTCTAGTGGTATTGACACCTGCTGCAATTCTTTTACCTCAAAATTGAACATAATTAGATGCATGTGTTCCAGCTTAAAATATATTTCTGATTCAAACCTGAGCCTAACCATTGCATTGTTTGATTTCTTCTCCGCGCTCTTTCCAGTTAGGGTGATAACTCGATTTTGTATA
>BLAZ01000453.1:1596885-1599385 GCA_014633955.1 Acropora tenuis | reverse complement strand
TTCACAAAACAGACAAGGACTTTGCCGCTATTGTTTAAAAACGAGTAGGTTCCACCTCCGCACTTGGAGTGCAGTCTTTCCCTATGAAACATGCACGCGTTGGGGACCTATAACCTCCTAGACGGACGAATACAGCCAATGCAAACAGATCACATCGTTCAACATTGTTCGAACCAAGGATTAACAGGCAATATAGCCTGAATTTTAAGCTGCACAAACTCGCTATGCGAGCCTGTCACCATGGAAATCCAAACGAACAAATAGATCGTCGACGTCATAATAACTGTTGTGATGGCATTAGCAGAATAAAACTGGAAAAATGTCACGGCTGTGAACTTTGGGTTCAAATTTTCAACTGGAAACTGTCACCGGCAGGTGATAACAAGGCAGGAGCTCTGTTTTTCGCAACTAATTCATTTAGTAGGAGTATTTAAGGTCCGCGTTATTGAGCAGGGAAGAAGTCACGTGGGCTAAATTATCCAATCGCACACATACTACAAGAGATCATATATCATCGTGTACCATTTTTCATCTTCCAAAAGACTCAAGAACTTGTCCACTTGGTCACGCATGTTGGTCTGACAAGAAAGGATAATAAATGAAATAATAAATAACAACAATAACAAGAATCAGCAACAACCGGACTTAAAGTATGTCACTAACGTTTTGCCATGCGAGTACAGAGTACACTTTTGATAGGAGGGTGCACTCTGCAAAGAAATCTGCAAGGGTGATTGAAACTCGACCCATGACAATATCATAGGTGGGAGCCCGATTCCATAAGGAGCACAACAATAGCCATTCGCAGATCGTCAATGTTCAAAGGTTGGGTAGTGCAATCAGATGGATAAATAACTAATACTGATCACTGGATAAGTTCAATAAAAACCTATTACACCGTCAATTGTGATTGAAACAATGGGTTGTGCTACAAAGTACTATTTATCAGGTAAATACTACAAACCAAACCTGATGAACTATTCAAGGATAGCGTCATCAACCCTTTGAACGACTGGGACCAAAGGTTCAACCCCCTTATACAGGACTTTACTGGCTGATATTGCAAAAGAACAGGATCTATATTCCATTTTGATAAGACCTTGGCATTTTTGCGTTTTTCCAGTTCTGTACAAAAATAGCTGAATCGCCATGGCAAAAAAAAAAAAAAGAAAAACGGACGAGAAATTTTGGTGTTTTCCCATGGGAAAGTTGCAAGCTATAATGAATTTCGTGAGTAGTATAAGCGTGGAAAAAAAATTACGGCTAAAATACTAAGAAACAGATAACAAAGAGTAAACGGGAAATGCTTACACAAGCAAGAGAACAATGATTGGACTTCATTTGAAAACGCCCCAAATTTCTCTGAACGAAATTATTCTTACTGACGCACACTGATCACTTCTAACTCCTTGGCGACCAGAGAGCCTAGTTTGTTCAATAAACTCTTGTGAACTTAGAAATTGCACTTTACGAGTAGGTTTACCTGAAGAGCCATTTCTGCCATCACGAGTAATTTTTTTATGCCCACAAACAACCTGGAAGAAAGGAAGGTTGCACTTTTAAAATTGGTACACCCAAGGTGATCCTGTAACAAAAACTGAAAAAAATTCGCTGACATAAAGACATCCTGGATGACCATAATGACGTCTGCTTGCGCTATTCAATTTTTGCAAACTATTTTTCCTGAACGACATCCTTACAACTTTTGTGATATTTTTGGCAAGAAAAGCTTTGCAAAGACTGTCAATTCTGGAGAAAAATGTTCCACGGGCAGGCCACTGAAGCCTGTAGCAGAATAAATAATAACTATAACTCCGTAATGTTTGCACCTCTGTTGACCAATGTTTCTCTCAATCTGTTTGATTTCAACTTGACTTCCTGGAGGGAAAACACAAGCATTAGCACCGAAAGCAAGACAACTATTGCCAATAATACATCTCGTAAACCCATGAACCAATTAAGTAATTACTGAAAACAGAAACATTATTCTGACCTGGAAAACTGCTTTCAGATGATCAATGGATGACAGACTGGACACATGTATAACTCTGTTAAATGCTTCGACAATCCCCATAGTTTCCAGTACATCTCGACAACTGGTTGTTTCAATAACGGTCAACTTACGGCCCTTTAAAATAAGCCATAATATGAAATAAAACAAAAACAACTAAAAAGAAACGAATTTTCAAGCCCTATTTCCACTAAATTACAGATTACAAGGCATCTTTTTACTATAATGCTTCTGTGTTGCGTCTCGTTTTTTTTAAAAAAAAAAGCTTATGATTAGCTTCGCGTGCTCGCCCAACATTATCGGAATTTGATAGCTGCCTTTTTCCTTCAAAGGCCTCAAACTACACTCAACGAACGGTCTCTTGCGATAACTTGAAACCAGTTTCAAACTCTCACGATTGGACTGGAACAAGCATCGAGTAAAGGATGATGCGAGGGGCTCCTTTCAAAGGTAAATTAGTTCACCCATATCAGCCACTTTTCGACCTTG
>BLAZ01000453.1:1532812-1540312 GCA_014633955.1 Acropora tenuis | reverse complement strand
AAGTAAGTACATGAAGATGCTTTTACAGTATAACTCGTGAACAGACCAGCAGGCGCACCTTGTCACTTTTTGCGCGGCATGTTATTGATCATACAATAACATAGTCAAGTTCCGAGTATCCTTTTGCTTTTACTTGTCTTTTCTCAGTGTATTTTGTCATTCTTAGGAGCAGGACTATGATGATGGAGAATATGTTGAAATAAACCTGAGAAATGACAGAAAATCCCCCGAAAATCCCACTCGATCTGTACATGTAAACACAGCGGTGGAGCACGTGCTCAGTTCCCAGCAAAACGTTCGTTTAATAAAGTTAAAAGCCCTGCGTTAAGACAGTCACTGAAAAGTTAAGCCTTTCACTTGGCATATGACCAAATAATTTGATAATTGATATCCCCAGAGACTCCCACAGAGAAATAGAAATAGGGAGTATTTGGCAACGATAGCTTGCGTGGTTGAAATCAAATTTACCTGGTTTAAAAATTATCTATTAAGAAATTAAGAATGAACTTAAATAAAAAAAAAAGGAACATATATAACAATAATTATAACATATCTTTTCCATCTGTTTATGAAAAGTGAAGTGATAAGCATATTCAAAAGCCCTTGGAGGCTGCATTTTTGTAATTCCAATGTTACAGATATCTTCTTTTTGTTTGTTTTCTAGACAGCTCCAGACAGTTGCAACATCCGTCAAATCCTGCTGGTCCTCTTTCTGTTTCTGTAGTTGCAGAGCAGCGAAGGCTGTTTGGTCATGGTAATCATGCAAAAAGACCACGTCCTTCCAATTCTCTTTCAAAATCCAAACGCGGTCCAACATGTACCCTGAAGTTTGTGTGTTTGGCTTCTAAGGAAGAGGCAGACCGTCCTCCAATGTCAGTGAAAGAACGAACTGCACTTGCGAATGCTGGCCTAGGTGATGCAAGTATCACTTTTGGAATTAATAAGAGCTCTGTCTATAATGGAATCATAGAAAGATTTCCTCAATTGAGTGAAGTTGGCGGTTTTGACCTGATGCTGTCTCAGAGAGGTACAGGGGAGGATGCAGGATTTCATAGAATTCACCCCCCACACACAGCTCTACGGCTGAAGGAATATTCGTTAACCAATGTTTTATAATTGTTTTTCTTTTACGCTTTTAATTTAGATTGAAAGCGATGTCCCCTTAATTAAATGCTTTATGTGTGGTGCCGATGTTATAATGACTGACATGCAGCACCACCAGGACACTCACCAGCAAGACAGCCAAAGTAAGCAGCAAGACAGAAAGGAGCAGCCTGAAGACAACCCAGAGTTCAATGCTGGTCAGTACTGACAACTATTGCAGTATTTTGATTTGCATTACGATTCATGTCTCTTTATCATGTGTTTTACAAGGGGTACAAGGAATTCACAATGTACAATTAATTTTAATAAATATTAATAGCTTCTACTCCTGAGATATTTGTCAAATTCTCTTATTACTCATTAAATGCACATGTTGTGGTTTGATTTTAACCTTGGTTTAAATGTTTTTTTCCATTGTTTCAATCTTGTCACGCATAACTATACCCACGAACACTGGAACGTAACCTTCATACCAATGAAAAATTTCAATCACAATACATAAGTAGCTACATACATTCACTTTTTTAAACTTGAATTTACAGGGTGCCATATTGGCTAATATCTTTGAGGAAAAAAAATATATCAAACATTTAAAAAATCCATTACAACCAATAACAAATACCATGCATACAGCATCAGTGTAAAGGTCACAAATCCATATCCTGTGGTCAGATTTTGGTTAGGAAAAAGGTGGTCAAGTTAAATCTCTCTCTCTTTTTTTTTTTTTGGATGCAATTTATATCTCGACTTCTGGAAATTTATTTTCAAATTGAAGTTTACATGTTTTGGCTTCTAACAATTCCGGTTGAATGTTGTATGTGAAAACTCAGCAATGGAAAATAATTTTCATTCAGTTTGTTTTTCTGTAATATTTCTAAAGGTGATGATGGTGACTGGGAGCCTCCCCCAATGCCCCTGCTTTCTCAGCAGCAGCCGCAGCAGCAGTTGGACCAGCAGGAACAAGATGTGCATTAGGAAGTGAGAATTTCCATGAATAGTTTAACTCATAAACAAGGGATCCATTACAACAGTATCCCTTATACATGTAACTTCACAGTTCATGTTACTAGGTAGATACAGGAAATAATAAGGATGCGGTAATTATAAACGTAAGGTACAAAATACAAAGTGAACATATCTGCTAGTAACAAAGGGCAAGCAATAACAATAGAAAATCATGGTTGCCACCTGACAGTACTATACCCATTCCTGCCTCATATGTGTCTGTTATTTATCAAACGTCAAACATTATTGTAACAATGTGGCTTAGTGTTCTCTCTCTCTCTTCTCTCTTTTGCTCAAGGTCCAGTTGTACATGTAGCAGTTAGTGATGATGATGATGTAGATCAAGCAGGTACATCGGAGTCAAACATTGATAGAAGTGTTGGTAACCTGGCTGCAGTGTTTCCAGGAATTCCAACAATGGTTGTCCGAAATGCAGTCATAACATACGGAAGTGCAGAAAGAGCAGTGAACAGTCTCTTAAGTTATAGATCAACAGAAGAATCAAGTCCCAGGTCTGAAGGTAGTAGTTCTGTGTACACACAAGAATCAGAATCAGGGAATGCAAAATCTGAATCTCTAAGCCAGGTATTGCAAAGGCTTAGGTCAAAGATGTCTGCAAGAGGAATGAGAGAGAAAATAAAGATCGACCCAGACGATCAAGTCATGGATGTTTTCTCTTATTATAAGAGCTCAGAGTTTGATCAGTTGATACCGATAGCTATGGTGGTGAAAGGGCAACCTGCAATCGACACTGGTGGGGTTCTCAGACAAGTATTCAGTGAAGTTTTTCTGTCTGTCGTTAATAACGAGGGTGGCCTCAAGAATGTCTTTACTGGAGAGGATTTTAGAAAAGTCCCTGTTTACACCAATGAACTTGTGGTTAACGGATTTTTTGAGGTTTTAGGAAAAATGGTTGCCCATAGCATATTCACTGTGGTACTGGCTTCCCTTATCTGGCACCAGCCATATACTGGTACCTGGCCACAGAGGATTTACAAGTTTCCATTGGATATGCATCACGCACTGATGTAAGCAACAAGAATTTGGACCTGTTAATTGATCAGGTTTGTCATTCAAATATATTTGCAAATTGGCATTATGAATTTTATTTGCCACTTACAATATCATAGTGTAAGTCCTTAATAAACAAGAGTGGGGTCTTTCTAGGAAACTGTCATAGTGAGGTCTTGCTATAGTATTACTTACATGCTCCATAAAATCAAGAGCACTGAAGTATGAGATTAGATTTTCTTGTGCAGAACAAACATTCCGCATAAATAACTTGTTAATGGTATGGCTTTCTTTAAAAGACAATATTAAGTGTAAGTGATATCTTTGCATGTGGTTATGTGTGTGCTTGTTTTTCTCTTAATTTAAATCACCTTCAATCGCAAACTAAACTATTTTTATTTGCTCAGACTAAATCATTCCTGAAAAAGGTAACTTACACAAGATTTTGTGTAACAGCGTGCTTTCACTGCATGAACAAAAAAAAAGTTGTATGTCTACTTCTCTGGCAATCCCAAATTCCCAGATGTCTTTAAAAAACAATGGTTACCAAACCGAGGTTGTGTTATATGGGCTACAAATATCATCCATATCATAGATTTCACATGCACCTGATGAAGAACTGAGTGCAATTGCCAATCAGTCTGACTTCCTGCAATTGATGAGTGAAGCTGGGGAGACAAGGATTCTGACTGTAAGTATGTTATTCCTATTTCAATCACATAACAGTCACAGAAACAATTACTGAAAAGGGGTGACACTGTTACTCAACAGGATCCTTAGATTGGCTATCAGACGAGGCATAAAAAATCATATCATTCAGCCCATGCCTCACTAATTTCTGACCTCTAGGAGTTCCAAGGTCAATAAACACTATAACAGAACAACAGAAATTTCCACCCAAAAAGAAGTACTAACCCCGGTCCTGCAATTCCAACTACAAAATGTGAACATTTTCCCTCCCACTGTCAGAGTATGGAATGTACTCTCCCTCCCCCTGTACTTGACCAGGCAAACACTTCTAAATTGATAAAGCTTGACTGTTCTTACGCACTTTATTCTTTTAATTGCCAACGTTTGTAATTTTTTTGGTTTATTATTATTTAACATTATTTTAATTATTATAATCTTGCTTTTGTATCCATGCTATGGTTACTACCTAATTGGATTAATAAAGTAAAAGTAAAGAAAGTAAATCAACAGGTGGATCTATTGTTTCAGAAAAAAAAACCTACACAAATCACTCTCATCTCTAACAACATAAACACAAGACTAGTACTGAGGTATAAAAGTTCAGGTAGCAACTGTGCAGAGTATAGAGTCATAATAATTTTTATTCATAACTTGCAAGAAAACCCTTTTACATAAAATAATTTCAAGAAACTTGAACGGGTTTTGAAAAGTGCTGTCAAGTCTGCCTGTTTGTAGATGTACTTTACCATACTTTTTGCATGAATATGATATCACTTGTCATCTTTTATGTTGTCACTTAAGACTGCCAAAGAACCTAATCATTTCCTAATTTTGAATTTACCGCCTGCAAACAAGCTTGAAGTTTTACAATCATTAATGGTCCATGACATACTTGTCAAGAGGAAATCTTTTCTGGACCAGTTCAGAAAGGGCCTTTCTACTCTTGGCCTATTGAGAGAAATGGAGAAGAACCCACAGCTCTTTGAAGAGTGCTTTATCCACAAAGGCTAGGTGACACAGGAGTCAGTAGCAAACTGTCTCCACTTTGATGACTGTGAAGATGTAGATAGTGAAAGGGTTTTTCAAATGCTTCAGAGTTTTGTCAGAAATGCTTGTATTCAAGACCTAGAGGATTTGCTTAAATTAATCACAGGCTCTCATACTTCAACAAGTGCTACTTTGCCTCACCGTGTTTCCGTGTCTTGTCATGACTCTGATAGTTTTTTCGCTTCCTGCTGTTTACTGCAGCTTAAACTACCAAAGTATTTTACCAGTTATGCTGAGTTTGAAGTTGCATTGAGGGTAGTACTTGAAGGGAAAGGCTCTTCTTTCACAACAGCCTAGGCTTTTTATAATCAGTGAAGATGGAACAATGGTGTTACTTACACTCATTTTCCAGTTATTCTCATTTGTAGCATTTAAAGCATACAGCTACATTTAATGAGCACATTCAGGGATAAAGTTTACAAAGGTTAAGAGTTGTATTACATACAGTTGCATTTTTGGAAGTACTATATTCATAAAAAGGTTGTTTTAGTTAACTTAAAAAGTAAGAAGCAGAAATCAGTTACTTGTTAACCCCTTTTGCTTCACCTTGACTAATCAGTGGAATCCTGTCTATTAGCTCTCCCACCCATAAACAAAGCAGATTTTCTTATGCATTCCACCATCATATAGATATATTCAGTGTATCTAATATTTTAGGAACAAGGATGTGCATATGTAACATTAAACGCCAAACAAAATGACACAAAATTCGCCCTTTTCATTCACGTGTTCTAAATTACCAGTAGGCATAAGTTATTGATCTTTTCAAGTCATTGTTTTGGAGAGAATGGTGAAGAAAGGGGTCAAAACCAAGCATGCATGTGCAGCACTGTTATTCTGCTCCTTTTAACTTTTGTTTGGTGACGTTCACTAGGTGGTTTGCCTAAGGTCCGTAAGGTTTTAATTATTGCCACCCTTATTAAAAAAAGTGTGCCAACGAAGTCATTGAGGACATTAATATTATGGAAGCCAATCCATAATAAATACAGTCAGTTAATATTTCAGAGTTCAAGTTCCCTGTTTTGTGGATGTCAAGTAGATTTAATAAAGAGAGTTAAAGTTCATCATGTTCTGGAGATTTAATAAGCATACATTGTTGTATTGCTTCAATACTGCGATTCCTTTCTATTTTTTTGACTGACTCTTGAAAGTGTTTCTTATCACAATAAGTTGATCAGGTTGTTGAATACCTCCAGTCCCTCTAAATATGTTAAGTTGTCAGTTCTTGGAAGGAGATGCATTTCCTCTTCATCAAATGGGCAGTTTGTTTCTGGCACTTCAACATAATCTGGACATGGTTCTGGAATGGGTCCCTGCCAGTCAATCCCATAGTTGCTATAATCCCCCTAAAAAAGTAAATATCAATTTGAATTTCAAATCCTTACAAGTGCTCTAGCAAAGTGAAATATTTTAAGGCCTGTCAAGGAGGTGTAATTATCTCAAAGTTGACTTTTACCTGTAAAGAAACAAGGGATGTGATGGCGAATCCACTTTGTATGCTTTAATTAAGTGACATGTTGGATACAAACAAATATTTCATTTGTTCACTTTCAAAGAAATGAATTCGTAGTCTATAGGTATAGCTTCTATTAATAAAAGGGCATATTTTGAGATGTAAAGTTACCTTTGGGTTCAGAATTTTATTTTTGAGAGCATTGAACAGACCTTGCGTGAAACATGAAGGATTAGGAACAGTTGGTAGGAATGAAAAAGATATTTCATTGTAAACAGAAATTGACAATGCTATTGTTAAGCAGTGACTTGTCTTGCAGGGTAATTGAATAACTGACTTAAGACCCAAGACTGGTGTTGACTTGATGATGTAACTTTATTATATCTACAGTGTATTTTATGCTTAAATGCACTAACTAAAAAGACATATCACTTATAGTCAGCTTAGAAGAACTCTGCTGTGGGATGGCAGCTTAGCAAAATACAAACAGCAACCGAAGGTATACAAATATTTTTTTCTTGAACGACAGGGTTACTTGTAATTTACTTGAAGGCAAGGTTATGTAACACAGATTCCATTATCTTGTACATGTATACCTGAAACACCTCTCCTTCTGGACCAAGTGAATTCCATGCCTCTTGTAGTCCACTAATCCATAACTGCATAGGTGTTTTGTTCCTTTCTGTACGCAGTGGGTGATGGAGCCATGCATCTTTCCAACTGTTTAGGTGTCTGTTGATGATAGGCAGGAAAACATGATGAAGGCACCACAGGTGACATTCATCATCTGGCCTCAACACATCCTGGTTTTCTAATGCATGGAAAATCTCATAGAAAAGGCCCAGGCAACCGCCATATAAGTCTCTCCAAAGGCGTTCAATCCTTTGGTTGTGTGTACTTTTCCCTACTTGTAAATAAAGTAAATTCTAAAATTTAGATAGTAATAAGGTAAGGTATTTAAGTTGTCAAATATAGCACAGAAAATAAACCCTAGTTTCCAAAGGCGTACTGTACTGCAGTTTTACCAGAAATCAGTAAAATGAAGTTATTTGTTTCTGTGGTTATAAAATGTCGGCATAGTGTATTTCTTTTCGTTGTAAATTAGGAAGCCCAAATTATGAGCTGTTAAGACAAATTTCGCCTCCTCCAAAAAAGGAATTCAAAAGGTGATGAGAATTTAAAAAGAGATC
>BLAZ01000453.1:1520312-1522812 GCA_014633955.1 Acropora tenuis | reverse complement strand
GAAATATCAACGAAAATTCAAGAATGATGCAAGAATGCACCATTCTTGAAAATTTAAGAATGTAGAAGAATGGTGATCACAGACAATGCTGTGCTGATGACACACAAACAAATTCTGCGCCTCCAATAAACAATGTTAGTACACTATTTTGTCGGAATGCTGGACAACAATGTGCTGCTATGAGCTTGTGTGTTTTGATTTATAATAATATCAAACGAATAAACAGATGGAATGGCTTGGTACAAATAATGGAAACGGTAGACAATTGTATTCTACGCTGTCATAATGCACAGGGAAAGTGATTTAACACAAACAGAATTGCCATCTATGGTTGCTAAGTGTGAGAAAAATAACCAAAACAGTTTACCAAACAGTGATTCAATAATTAGGGGTTATCTGTACAATTTGCCTATAGATAGGGATTTTGAATCACTCTTTTCAAACAGTTATTCTTATTTTTTGTATAATTAAAGCCCTTCACTTCAGAGAGCTAAAGCACCAGATTAACACCAAGGATGAGTCCGGGAGCAAGGAACTCATGATTAAGTTGTAGTCATGGTTCCATGATCACTAATCAACACCTTAGTTTGCTTGGTTGATAGTTTAGCGTATTGGTTATGCATAATGCTCATTGTATATATCAACTCATAAGTGGTTTTATTTTCACTTTACATAAGCCCGAAGATGACTGCAAAGTCGAAAATATTTGCTGAGGATTTAGTGAAAAATTAGCCTTCATTATTCCTTTGGAATAGATATTCTTAATTTGTTCTGACAATAGGATGTATCGCTGTTAGTATCTACCATACTGATAATGCAAGTTATAAGATATGCGATTCTCATGTAAGAGTTTTATATGGAATTTGGTGGAGACTTGACCATATGCTGGGCAATTTCCAGCTGCGTGCGCATAATCTCAGTATTAGGACGTCTGAGACGAACAAGGCTTCTCGCATGCCTCCAAGCGTGCGTCGAGTTTTTTTGTGTTCGCGTGCGTAAGTGAACGCTGTCTGACTAGTCAATCTTGTGACCCCTCCATTTGCACGACAGATGTCGATGGCCTTCTGAAGTGTTAATGTGGTGTCTTGAAGAAGTCGTTCGCGATGTCCGTGGTTTCGTAAACCGGTGACTTTGCGGTTACCAAAGTGACAAATAGCAACAAGCTTACGAATAGCCGTCAAAAGAATATGTGTATATGAACGAAAGTTAAAAAAATTGAATTGCCATCTATGGTTGCTAAGTGTGAGAAAAATAACCAAACAGTTTACCAAACAGTGATTCAATAATTAGGGGTTATCTGTACAATTTGCCTATAGATAGGGATTGACAAATAGCAAACTGACAACCTGACATAGGAACTGACAAATAGCAACAAGCTTACGAAGAGCCGTCAAAAGAATATGTGTATATGAACGAAAGTTAAAAAAAATACCTTTGATATATGGTATCTCTTTGGCCTGAAATACTCTGAGTTTCGTGAAGATAGCATCGGCATCTTGCCTTTCCTGTTCAGTCAGGGGTAAATTTCTACCCCCCATAATCGTAGCGTGGCAGCGACATGTTTCTTTTCCTTTCGAACTGTCGTCGTAGCGATAACATCACTCTTCAGTTGTCGCCAAAGAATTCCCACTTGGAAAGTAAATAACTTGCCATGTCCATCTTGGACGGCGGTGAAATCGTTAACCGTGACATTCGTTGTTTGCTTCGATCGCGGCTTGAGAGTAAATGTGCTTCCAAATGTCTTCGAAGGCTTTTTGTGTGATGCCTCTAGAAGCTGTCTTGCTTTAAGTCTTTTCTTTGTCGGTCTGAACGCTTTAGGGCTCAAATACCCGCTTTATAAAACACCATGTCATGGTTTATGCAGGTGGTAATCATGTGACATTGCCTTTCAACTTCAATAAAACGGCTTAGTTAAGAATTATAGTCCATTCTTTTTTCCTTTCTTTTTTTTTTTTTTGAGATGTAATCGCATAGGCTCGAGGGAAATATAGGGTTAACTTTCAAAGTTCTCCCAAAATTTGAGAAAAACTTTGAAAATACAAGTGAAATTCATCTTTAATGGCCCGAGGGCACTTGCGATGAAGGTCTTTCAATGTGGTTACAAATGTCAAAACAAATGCAACTGATCCCTCGATTCAATGAACATTTTCATTATTCATTGCAATTTCCATTATTCAAGCTCAATTATCCTGCGGCTTTGACATGGATTACAAGAAGGAGGAAACAATAGGCGAATAACGTAGCAATCTTAAATTTCAACCTTTCTTCTAAGGTTTTGTCTAAGCTAACTTTACATTGGTCCCACTGGCGAATTACCTCGAACGCAGAAGTCGCTTCACCTAAACAAAAAAAAACAAAACAAAACAAATAACAACAGCAATCAAAATTACGAAACTTAACCCCGGTACTTTAGTTTAGACAATGAAGAGGAAATAAATAAATAAATAAATAAATCACGGCAGTCGTGTAAATGCTAATCTTGATTAGTAAGACACTATTA
>BLAZ01000453.1:1497812-1502812 GCA_014633955.1 Acropora tenuis | reverse complement strand
GTATCTACTGCGTCAACAAACACACACTTGCAGTGGATGATCTCCGGACCATGTGTCCAGCGTACCTATGGAGGAGGTGTAATGAAGCCAGTGGGGCAAGTAGAATTGGTCTGCGGAACTCAAGGAAAATTCCACACTTTTCAGTTTCAGCTGTTAAATAAGGACTTCATGTGTTCACAGCCACCTCTTCTAAGTGGATCTGATTGTGCTAGATTAGGTCTGACTGAGATAGGACGAACCACCGGCTCCTTTCATCATAACAACCTAAAAGGGGGTGTTTCAGAAATGTGCCAACTTGATTAGGACCTCATCGAGGAAGAGTAGGAGAAGGTGGAACTGATGAATGCAATCCAGGAAATGCTGTGTGGCCAACCCACGCAGGTGGGGTGTGCATCGATGTCCATTCATCCATTCATTGTCACCGCCTGTATAACTATGAACTCCCAAGGATTGAGCCAGAGTGGTTGAGGTTGAGGTCTCGTCGGCTCCCCCGTTTGCTATCAATTGTTTTCATGGCTTTTTTTTTTACCATTCTACTAGTTGCGGAACGAACGACAATCGACTTTTGCTATAACATCTGCAGTCTAATATCGGTTCCTTCTTATGCCAACACCCAGAGGGTCTAGTAGTGATAACGGGTGATTTCATTCCTACTAGCACGGGTCTGTCCGTCACCGATACCAAACGCCTGACTGGCCTCTCCCAGATAATCAGGGGTTTGACCAGGGACTCTGGCACTTTGGACTGGTGCTTGACCAATAGGCCCGGTTTATTTTTCTCTGCTAAGCAGTCACCTAAGCTACGCTCTAGCGACTATTAGCTGCTCTCTATCACTCCTGGCACTAGTTAAAACATCACCTCTACTATATGGTGACGTGACCTGAGGCCTAGCAGAATGCGCAGGTTTGGCAACTGGATCAAACGGCAAAATTGGCAGGGTGTCTACGATGAGTCACTTGTTAATGGCAAACTCTCTGTTTTTTTACCAACATTATGTCTGCTGCTGTAGGTACATATCTACCCTTCTGCAAGATCAGAGTTTGCTCATCTGATAAACCATGGATTACCACCAAAATCAAGTCAATAATTTTCAATCGCCAGAAGGCCCTTCATGTCAACGGAGAGGAGCTTGAGGTTTACAAAGCCTACAGAAATGCTGTGCAGACTAATTGTTCTATTGCGAAGAAGTCATTTTACACCTGCAAAGTAGCTGCCTTACGATCTTCGAATGTCAAGCGTTGGTGGAGCGAGATCGATAGATCGAGTGGCAAAGGGGGGAGTTCCTCCCCCTTGCATCAACAAATGTTGGACGATCAGGTGACAAATGGGATTCTGCTTGCCGAGCGTTTCAAGCAGTTCCTTGGAAACCTCACTGTGGATAATCTTGTCATAGTAGAATGCTTGTTTAGCTCGATTAGCTTTCTGTGATTTGTACACTCCTGCAGGTATCTCTGGTTTAAGTAATCTGTTGGACATTGGCCGCAGTAGTGTCCTTGTTCGTCGATTGAGCATTCGCTGTGCCGGTGAGGTGGTGTAACCTTCCGTCGGTGTATTCCTGAAGTCTAGAAATGCTAGGAATGGGTCAGTGTGAGCATCAAGTGCTTTCTGCATGATTGTTTTGGCTGTTTTCACACTATTCTCCGCCTTACCATTGGATTGAGCGTACGTTGGTGAACTAGTAATATGCTCAATGTTGTAGCTGTCAGTAAATAGCTTGAACTCTCCGCTTGTGAAGTTTGGGCCATTGTCTGACATAAGCTTGTTGGGTATGCCATATCTCGCGATATGTGCCTTCATCTTGGTAATAACTTCTGAACTTGACTTTGAGTCAAGTACTGTCGGTCCACTTCGAAAAAAATTGGAGTATCGATGAGTGGTTACTAGGTAATCTTTGCCGTGGAAGACGAAGAGGTCAGCAGCAATGCCTTCCCAAGGTCTAGTTGGACTTTCGTGGCATATCAACGGTGCCTTTTGTTGTTCCGTCTTGTAACTGTTGCATACGTCGCATTTAGACATTAATTCCGCGACCTGTTCATTCATGTGGGGCGAGTAGAATGCTTCTCTTGCTCTTCGTAGGAAACGCTGTAATCCTAAGTGACTAGAATGGAGTTTGTTCATCATCGTGCTGCGTAGAGCTGCAGGTATGACCACACGTTCTCCTTTGAAGATTACACCATTTTGGATATTCAACTCTTCTCTGAATGGGTAGTAGCAATGTAGCTGTGGCTTTACCTTGTCTTTGCTCTCAGGCCAGCCATCCTTGATAATTGTTGCTAAGGCTTGCAGGTCTGGATCTGTCTCAGTATGCTTCTGAATCTCTTGGATTGTAGTATCTCGTAGAGGTAAGTGGGTTACCATGTCAATTTCTTCTGCTTCTTGTTCAGTTCTTGAACGATTAATGTTCATAACATCCTGAACCTCATGCTTCTGAGTTGTCTTGTTCTTTAGGTATGCACGGCTTAGCGTATCGGCCATATACATTTCCACTCCTCTCTTATAGACAACTTCAAGATCATATTTCTGCAAACGTAGTAACATTCGTTGAAGTCTCTTTAGTAAACTAAGGAGACTTTTACGCGCAATAGACTGTAGTGGTTTGTGACCAGTCTCAAACACGAAATGACGACCATAAACGAACGCTGAGAACTTCTCCACTCCAAAAACGACTGAAAGTAGCTCATATTGTTATACATCAATAAGGTAATACTGCAACTTTCAAGTTGGTCAGCATTTCCACACAATTTGCTTAGTGTTATGTCTGACATGACATTTACTGTCACTCCAGTGTCGAGTTGAAAATGTTCCTCTTTGTCATTTACTGAGAGTGTCACAAACACTTTATTCGGGTTTGACTTATGTATAACAATACCAATCTCTTCTAGCGATGCGACATAGTCATCTTGATCAGACGTATCCTGGTGTACAGTACTGACATGACTGGATTGCTTGCTTTGCTTGTTCTGAGATTTGAGGACTGTTGAGAAATGATTTGGTTTCTGGCATGTGGAATACTTTTTTCCCATGCTGGACACTGATTTCTATCTTTGGCATGCTTCTTGCCACCGAAGATACAATTGATTTCTTTGCCTTTGTCTCCATGTACAGATTTCTTTTGCTTATGAGCACTGTGGTGTTTAGATGTAGAAGGTCGTGTAGACACTGCATTCACTTCCTGTTGGGTCATTGTTTGGATCTGTATAGATGTAGACTCATGGGTGCGGCACATGTCAATGCACTCCTTTAGCGTGAGCTTTAGCATATTGAGAAGGTTTTTCCTTGTAGCATTGTCCTTTATTCCATAATAATCCTATCTCTGAGTAAATCATCCTGTAACTGTCCAAAATTACAACTCCTGGCCAGTGTTTTTAATGCTGTAACATATGCATCAACTGTTTCACCCTCTTGTTGGACTACTTAGTGATAACTATATCAATATTATCTTTATCCATGTCGTTGTCAAATTTAAAGCCTTCATATATATCCAGAGCATCCGACTCAAGACAAGTTAGAAAAGTTGCTGTACGGAGCAATTTGTTTTCATTTGGTTTGCTAGGATCTTTGAGTCTACCCGCTATTTCATAATTTTTCCAGGCTCGAATAAATACTTTCCAGTTTGTTGCCAAATTTCCAGTTACTTCGAGCTTTGCCGGCAAGGGAATATTCATAGGCATGGCTATTATAGCTGGTTGTTGGTGGTTTGAAGTGCTAGGGCTCTGTTGACTATCGTTTTCCGCCATAAGACGATTTATATAACTAGATGTATCACTGGGACTTGATTGAAAGGATGAACTAGAACGATCTTACTTGTTTTCGTCGTGTAATTGCTCGATGTATTTCGTCACACGTGCGATTCGTAGGAAGAACACACTTGACTCGATTTATGGCTGAAAATCCACTTCTAAACCCCAGAAAATTTTGCAGACCACCAGTAAATATCTTCTGACACCATGTTACGTTGTGTTTCCATCAATAACATATACTTAGACTTCAGTAAAACGGTCCTTTAATACTTGGCTCTCTCAAGATGGCGGACTCACAATGGTACACGTAACACAACGCACAGTAACCCCAGCACCGTTACGCTCCCCACACCCTCACACCCACATGAAGAAGTGTTCCAGTGCAACTCAGAGGATGCACTAGATATGTTCCGGGTAGAACTAGAGACCATGGAATTCGACTTCCCCTAATATGTATCCCAGCACCCTGGAGGAAATTAAAGCTGAAACCGAAGCGGATCCTACCCTGTCAGTTCCGTGTCCGTTCGTGGCTCACGGATGGCTCTCTGAAAAACCACAGGTGCCCACAGCACTCCGTCATAACTATCAGTTAAGGGATGAACTAGTGGTATAACATGGTGTATTGTAGAGGTCACACAAAGTCCTCATTCCTTTGAAGCTGCAGTCTACTATGCTGAAAAAACTCCACCAGGGCCATCAGGGCGGTGAAAGCATGATTCTCCTCACTGGTCTCTTAGACCATAGGAACACTCCGCCTCAGGGTATGACCTACTCCCCAGCACAAAGGTTTCTCGGCCGACGAACAAAGTCTAACTTGCCATTATCTGAGTCATTGTTGAGCCAATCTGTACCACCTATAAACGTAGTCCGTGACGGGCATCTTGGAAGCCAAGCTAAAGCCAAAGCTCACTATGACAAAACTGCTAGCAGAGACTTAGCTCCTCTTGCACCTAGACAATCTGTGTACACCAGGCCAAATGACCATCACCGTGGTGAACAGAATCGGCACGGCGACGTCTTGGGAGAGGTAGCACCACGTTCGGACGTGGTACAAACGCAAGACGGGTTGGTTAGAGGGAGCAGGATCCACTTAAGACCTAGTGAGCCTCAGGTCCCACGCGACCCACAACCCTTGCCAGAACAAGCAGTCATAGCTAATGGTACAGATGTCGGAAAGTCTGCTGAAACCATAGTGCCTAACTCCAATTCAGAGTCTCCAAAGGAGAATTCACTTCCATTAGTGCAAACGTCCCGTTATGG
>BLAZ01000453.1:1470023-1477523 GCA_014633955.1 Acropora tenuis | reverse complement strand
GCGGTCCCCTTCGGGAAATAGCTTGGTTTGGGTTTCCCCTGAGACTCCCTGAGGTTGAGGTCAGCCAGGCAAAGCTGAATGAAGCAAGTGATTTTGAGTGTATTTCGCAATCTCTGCTACATGATTGGTTTGGTCTCTTTGAGATCTTGATAACCTAAAGGACTTGCATCTGTAACTGCTCAGGCGCATTTTTATGGTCTTTTTGATGGTATCATATAGTTTCAATGTGGAAAAAAATTGCTTCCCCTAGAGCAACGACTATCTCCCTAAACGCCTATTGTGCTCAAATGTCTGGTTTTGAAGAATGGACACCCTAGTTGATTCTATTGTGAAATGTTGTGTTCCTTGTCAAGTTGCCACGGCCAAGCCTTCCCTTGTACCGCTACAGATGACTCCTTTGCCCAATGGTCCGAGGTATCAAGTAAGCAATACTTATATAAGATTTCCTTAGATTGAGGTTGTCATCTCTTCTTCTGCCAAAGCGGTGATTCCAAAGCTGGACCGCGTATGGCGTACCTCAAGAGGTAAAATCCGACAATGGCCTTGTTGTTGTGCCAAGTGGAGAAAGCCATGACCCTTTAACCATGCGCAGAGGAGATGCTGAGCAGAAGCTTAAGATCAAGAGTAAAGCTGAGTTTAGGAAAGCCATCAAAGAGGGCGGCGCTTTCTGCTGCTGGCATCTGGCTGATGACTCAACAACATTCAGAACCAGTCAATCACTTGGGGGAGCGACGGTTGACCTGGGTAATGAGACCAGCCCTCCTCCTAGCATTCTGGTCTCAGTGTGGAAGTCGACCGACTCACCTTTGGACCCGGGTGGACTGACTGAACCCGTGCGTCTGCACGTGTATCTGTGTCGCCAAAGAGCCTCATTCAAAAGATTTGATTAGTGATGATTCACTCATTTAAAGTGATTTTGTACATTTACGTGACTGATTTTACTAATTCTTCATGACTTATTTCAAGGTGCTTCAAGAATTGACTTTTGGATATTTTTTAGAATTATGAACTTCGAGTCTGTGTGAACATTTATTACTTGAAAATTCATTGGTTAAGGACTTTGCGCAGGACTATGTATCCTCATGTTCAATTTCATAATGTTTTTTCCTTTGATTGTGCGATGTTCCTTGACTGTAGGAAAGAAGAATTGAAGAGTTTAGCTTTACACCCTGACGTGACACGCCTTGCGCTATGTAGCTAAGGACGCTGGGAAAATGGACAGGTGTGATTCCAGCATGGCCGTTTGTTGACTTACAGTCGTCTTGTGTGATACGCACTTCGTTAAAACACTACAGTCATGTGGAAAACGACTACAAGAGAAGGATTTATTATTTTTGCGTCGGAGAACGGATGCAAAGAGAAATTTTCGAGACGGCCTTGGTTGGTTTATTATTAAATTTTTTTTCTTGTATTTTATTAATTTTTATTGAATCCAAGGTAATTCCAATTTTTTTTAGCCTTTAATATAAAACTTCCAAAAAATATGTAAAAAATATGTAAAAGCAAACGAAACGTATCTGTATACATATACGTTTTGTCTGCTTTTAAGTACAAAATTACTTGATTACTTGTTTTACTTGCACTTGCACATATTCCCTTTATAAGACACGCACCTTTCTTCTGATTGCGTTAAGCTAAGATATTAAGATTAGGATAAATCTGAATCCATCGATTTACGAGTGCGTAATAAAACGGATTTGTGTCTTTAACAACAAATTCGAGAATCTATTTCCTCTTCTCCTTTCCAAGTGACTTAATTCAGAATACGCCTCAACTTATTTCTCTTCTTCCCAATGAAATGACTAAAAATAGCCCTTGCCATCACGACCGTAATTGTTAATGAATAAAAAAAAAAAAGATTTTTTAAATTCTTTATTTCTTTTGCTAAGTTGTCAGCAGGTGCATATTCTTTTCAGTTTCGTTAAATATTGGCTGAATTTTAAGGACGGCCTTGGGTGGTTTATCATGACAATGAAAAACTCTTGAAAATTCGTTGCTTTTGTTTTCGTTAGGGTGTTTAAGCAACCAAGACGACGAAGGTAACAAGATTGCCAAAAATTGGCATCTAACAATGAAAACAGAGTTTTGCTCGAGCGGTTCTTATTTTTGTTCATTTCACATACCTGAGACGAGAAATGACCTGTTTTGTACTTGTGTGGACAAAGATTTCGGGAGTGGAAACGAAATGATTTGATCTCAGTTATCTATTTCTCATTCTATTTTCCCCAAATTATCCATTTTTCAAATTGATATTCATTTTTTTTAATTTAGAAGTCGGGCGCATTTATATTCATTATTCTTTAACAGAATCCGTAAAATTCTTTATTCCGAATATTCGATCACTAAATATTCCTTATTAAGATTCTTTTTTAAAGCCATTTTTTTTCATCATTCGACTTCCAGCCACGAAACAAGAGAACTTGACCACTTTTCATACGCATTTTTCAACTTCCAAACCTCTTATGGCAATTTCATTCCCAGATAGTTAGCAATCAGTTAGAATTTTGGAATAAACATGGAACGATTGCAGAAATTTTCAAGTGTCGTTCTCCCTGTCGTCGACGTTTCCTTGTTCAATTGAGGTCATCTTCGGTGTGCGAACCTGTCAAACTCACGAAATGACGTAAAACAAAGAAAACTAATGAGAGACCATAAAAAATAGCAAAACCCCCTTACGAGCTTACGAAACATAGAAAAAATATCACAGGATTTTTCAAACTGGTAAACCTCTTCGTTAAGACACCTATCAACTCACAGATGCTTGACGTTCATTAACTCAGACCGAGAAGATCTTTGAAGACTGATTGATCAATGAATTGACGGCGAGCATGATGCATATTGGCGGTCAGAAAATTCGAATATCCCATAATATCCCGTGGGTTTTCAGTTGGATATGCAACTCTCAGAAAAATAGGAGTCTTTGTTGATGATCATGGTCTCGTTAGTATAAGTTCGTCGTTTGCAAATTACAGTGACCCGATTATATTGCCATAAAAAAACTCCCAATTGTTGATGACTAAAAGTGCATCGTACTATATGATTTGATTACAATTATACCATGTCGTTACAATATACCATTTGATTTTATTTTACAGCAAATATACACTTTATTTAAAATCAGTCAGTTATTCCAAAAATTATCAAAAACATAAAATATTCTATTCTAATTATAACAACAACTTCACTGTGTATTTACATTAAAATACAATGGAAGGAGCTATTGGCCTCTAGAATTTCGTTATACCATGTGGTTGGTTTTTTTTTCTTTACAAAACTGAAGTTAGAGCAATGATTTTCACAACGTATTTGGCAGCTTTAATGGGAAATTTGCAAGTTATAGTAATTGATATTTTGCCTCCAGATCACTTCAACCGAGTAATATTTAGCCTTTATATAAAACTTCGTCCAAAAATATGTAAAGTATATACGCTTCGTTTGCTTTTGAATAGACACGCACCTTTCAAGTTATGATTGCGTTAAGCTATGACATCAAGAATAGGATAAATCTAAATCCATCGAATCACGACTGCGCAATAAAAACGGAGTTTAATATGTCTTTAGCAAAGAAGCCGAGAATCAATTTCCTCTTCTCCTTTCCAAGTGACTTATCATTATTTAGAATCCGCCTAAACTTATTTCTCTTCTTCGCATTGAATGATTTAAAATATGCCTTGACATCACGACCTTAATTATTGGCGGATGAAAATAAAAGATCTCATGAACGATTAGCTTCTTTTGTTAGTTCTTCAGTAGGTGCATATCTTTTCTGTTTCGTTAAACATTGGTTGAAAACCTCTTTTGGTGCTTACTGAATTCTGAATTATTTGTGTATTGGTTGTTGGGCTACTTACCAAGCACAAAAAAAAAACTTTTTTTAGTTGGACATCCAGTCGTCAAGATAATCCTGCGTCAAAGCCACTGGACTAACTCTCATTACTTAAGAGGCACGCCGTTTACAATTCTTTAAATTTCAGCCCCTGGAGAAATTAACGCAGGCAATAAGCTGGAAACAATGGATTTGTTTATACACATTCATCCTAAAGAACCTCGCAAAATGAAAAAAAATAACTGGTTGTATTGTCACATAGTAACATCCTTCCGTTTCTCATTAAACGCTAGGGGTGCTTCATACACCTTTAAACCTGACGCTGACTTGTCTGACCATATTAATAATTTGCAAGAACTTTTAAGTCTTCCATGATTATACAGCGTAAAATTTCTAAGCTGAGGCTCTGATGATCAATTTTAACCCAATGTCATTCCGCTAGCACGAATACTCGTTACTAACCAAATCGCCAACAAAACAATTTTAACTTCTTGCGGAGCTACGCTTCAAGAATACTTAATGACAAGCTGACGTAAGGGCGATTCTTCCTAAAGGCGAATAACTGTTATTAGCCAGACTTCTAAATTGGGAGCTGTGTCGCTTCAGGCAGACAAGTCAACGGCTACTATCAAAGTATTAAGATACCTCTAAGAAAAAAAAAATGAATGAAGTCTCTTCCTCGGCTGAACGTCTCAGCAAAGTCGTCTGAATTCAAGCAGATCTGGTCAGATGAAGGCTTCAGTTTCCAAAAGAGATCACGAGATGCTTTATCGGAACTCATTATCGCTTGTGGTCCTTCACTCAGGTCATAAGCACTAACACTTTTTCTTGTTAAAGCTGTTTTTGTTCCCGATCTAAATGAGGTCACAATTTCACGCCATCTGTCTCCGTCGTTGTTTAAATCTAGTCCTTCAGCGCCGTCTAGATCCTTTTGGTTGACTTGAAAGACCAGAATGGCGGGCTTTTCGGTTGTACTTAGTGCCCAATTCACAGCCTCGTTCAAATCCTTGGTAAGATAAAAACCTGAGCCACAGCTAAAATCGCGGTTCTGTCTGCCAGCCCTAAGATAGATTCCGCGGAAGATGTTGATAGCACTGCGACGCTCTGTGCCATGATAGAAAACAGTTGCCCCATCTTTTTGTGATAGTAAGCCATCCAGTTTGGAATGAATGTCCCTTGAAGCGCTTGATGCCGTGGTGACAAAGTTGCTAATTTTGAAGCGGCACGGGTCTGGGTCGTTTTTACTTTCACCATCGGTAAACGTAGCGAACGAGCGCCTTGAATTGGTGTCGTAGTGGATCTGAAACTTACCATATTAAGAAGAAACTTCACGATTATATTTAAATTCACCCTGAATAAAAATTTCTGCCCATTCGCACGGTTGGATGCTATAGTGCGCATTTCCTTTGGACGAGCACGCTATAATGGTTTCAACAGTCGTACTCAAAGGGTTAAAGCCGATGGAATCAAGCAGTTGCGACGTGAGAGAACATTCCTTCTCTAAGCTGATAGACCTGCTGTTGCTTTGTAGAAAGATAGTGATCCAGTCACAGAGTGAACGATGACCAATGTAGAAGTCTGAAGACGACAGAGGAAGTCCGACTTGAGTCCGAGCAAAGTGCACAGGCGAATGAAACATGGCAGGGAAGACGCCATTTTTTAAAAATAAAATAAAATGGACATCAGAGGACAAAAAAATTGATAGAATTTGGTTCAAGTGGACGTCCGTGCATTTGTGAAGTCTCGGTAAACAGAGGGAAGAGCCTTATTCCCATGACGATCTTACCGTCCAATCAGATGCTCGAAACAAAAAACAGTTGTTTGTGTCAATTCTGATTGTACGATAAACTCTTACAACCTCAACAGAAGAGCTAAATCAGCTAATAGTATGCGAGGTCACCCTGTCAACGCATGCTTTCAGCGTGGCGACTCCGTAAATAGCAACATTTCTATGAATCAGCCATATCTCAAACCGGAACTGTTGGTGTCAAACGACTACCACGAATATAGAGGAATGTCATGGATAGCTGGATTTGGAGAGAGAGGTCACCAGTTGTTTGAAGCCACTGAGGGCTTTCCAGAAACTGTTGCGGGTGTTCCAGAGGCAAAAAAAAAATGTCCAAAACGTACTCTGCTCGTCAACCTGTCCGCGAGAAATATCTCGAACTGTTTAGACAAAGTTTCTAGTAAAAGAGCAAAATTACTTGCCTTTGTATCAGTTAAACATCCAATAATCTTTTGCAGTTTTTTTTTCCTTAGTGAAACCGAATGCATAATGTATGAACTTACTAAACAGGAATTCTTGATCGCTCGTATGCTGCCTTTTCTTGTTTCAGATTTCATTATTTCAGACACTACAATGAACTCGTTGAGTTAAATGATAACGTCCCGGTTGTTCACTAGTTAGAAGTCATATTATTTGTTGAACCAGTTTCTTAAGTTCCTTAAGTTAACACTTACTGTTATTATCTACGAACTTCCACAATAAGTGAGCAAATAAAGTTACCAAATTGATTTTTAATTGTCGTCAGATATTGTTCTTATAAGGCATTTCATAACAACTTCCCCATTAACAGGAGATCAAGGTAGTTCTAGCGGTTCAATTCATGAAATTTATTATGACTATGCAACACAACGGTTTTTCATTTTCAGCTGCGTCTAACATTATCATACTTTGTGTTATCACAAAGGATCCACTGTTTAAGAGCTCCTGACTTGCACCAATCAGCAGCTGCCTGGCCTTTTTGTGGCTACTGCCTCGAACAGGCGAAGAAGGGTTTTATGTCCGTGTCAATGCATGCTGAACATCACAACACAGGTAGTTCAAGCTTAGCATTATCATGAACTAGGACGCTTCGTTATAAGAGGTAACGGAAATCTGCCTAAAGTTAATTAATAAAAGAATGCAGAAAAATAAACCGCTGCAAGACTTCTGTCAAACAGCGATGCGCAGTCATCTGTGCGAACACAAAGTTGATACGAGTCTTTCTTTGGAATATAGTTGCCTTCAGAATCTTTTCTGTCTACTAAAGGCCCTTCAATAAAATCGTATCCTTCTACGGTACTGAGAAAACCACTGTCGGAAGAAAGACAATTCTTGACCAAATTCTGCCATTTCTCTTTCTTGTCAATACTCGTCAAATCCAGACCTTTGCCATTTTCATCACCTCGCAGTTTCACCTTGCTTACTCGAAAGACTAGAACAGCAGAATTATTATTACCAAAATTACGATCAGCCCATTCTTTTCCCTTGGAAAGGCTATTGGTGACGTAAAAACCATCGCCGTCACTAAATTCGTTTCTTTTTCCTCCTTTTCTCAAGTCAATTCCGTCTATGATACTTGTCACGAATTTATGATCTGTTCCATGGTAAAAAACTTCAAACTTGTCATCATCACCTAGTTTCAATTGATTTAATTTTTCTGTGTTAAATAAGTTGTTGTCGGACCAAGGTGTTCCTGCTCCCTTCACGACGTTTATTGCCTTTATCTGGTTTCGGGTTTCTCCGCCAAATGGATAAACGAGGCATTTATAAACCACACTCTGATTATGTGGAAAACGGCTACATGACAAGGATTTATCAGTGATGCATCGGAGAACGGGTGGGAAGAGAAATTTTAGAGAAGAACATAGTTCGCCCAAAGCAACTTCCGCAGGCTTTTCGACTTTTAGGT
>BLAZ01000453.1:1419639-1427139 GCA_014633955.1 Acropora tenuis | reverse complement strand
TTCCTGTTCCGCACTCTGTGATTTTGATAGTCGCGTTGTTCTTGGGGAATTTACATTTCGTGACTCTGTCTTTCATGTAGTCTGCTGTTATGCTCCTAATCTCAATCCTGACGCTTTCTTTCATCGCTGTATTGATTCCATCGATCCGTCTGTTCCTACTCTCTTGTGTGGTGATTTTAATACTGTTCGTGATCGCTTCATTGTTCGTCGTGGCTCCTGTCCTTTTGATACTTCCCGTGAGAGTTCCAACTTGTTATCTGCCCTCTTTCGTGACTGTTGCGTCGTTGATATCTGGCGCCTTAAGCATCCTGGCTTGCCTGGTTTTACATGGTCCAGGAGGGATGGGTCTTTGGCCTCCCGTATCGATCTTGTTGGGTGCCCCTACCCCTGGATCTCCTTTGTTTCTTCTGCTGACATACTACCGTACCCTTATTCTGATCATTCCGCTCTCCATCTATCTTGGTCTTTTTGGCCTGTGTCCCCCCATCGCCCAGGCTTTTATAAATTGAATAGTTCTATTTTGGCGCATGATAGCTATTTTCAGTTAATTTCTGGTTTTTGGTTATGATGGCAGCAGCGTGGTCAGCATTTTTCTTCCTTGCTTATCTGGTGGGAGGAGGGGAAGTCTCGTATTAAGGGTTTATCAATTAAATATTGTAAAAGTCGTAATAACTGTCAATCATTGGGACGTATTATTCTTAATAATTTAGCTTCCCATCCTAAATCTCTTGTGGACTCTGGTCTTTCTTCTCTTTAGCTTATTTATAACAACACTCTTTACTGGCTTAAAGCTCTTGATTTGGAGATCGCTCGTGGTCTCCAGACTCGCTCTCGTATCAATTGGGTTGAGGAAGGTGAATCCTCCTCTGCTTTTTTTCTCCGCCTAGTAAAAAAGAACTCTGTTGATAGGAATATCACGGCCCTGAGGGCCGATGACGGCTCTGTTATTTTGGACCAGGATGGTCTATCCAGGCTTCTTTGCCCTTTCTATGTTGAACTTTTTTCTGCTTCTCCTTGTGATCCTGTTGCTCAAGCCACTGTGCTTTCTAATGTTTCTGCAAGGTCATCTCCAGCTGAAAATTTTCGTTAATGAGGGCCCTACGGGTCAGGGGGGTGTTTCGCCGACCTTCAGGGTATGGCTCGTGGGAGGACCCCTGGCTGTGATAGCCTTCCCATGGAATTCTTTCCTCGTTTCTGGTCTGTTTTTGGCGCTAATTTGGTACTTGTTCTTAACTCTGCTTTTACCTCTGGACTCATGAAGGGCGATCCTCTTGACCCCCGTAATTGGAGGCGAATCACCCTGTTAAAAGTCGACTACAAAATTGCTTCACGTTCTATTGCTGCCCATCTTCTCAAAGTCCTTCACTCCCTTGTTACTAGAGATCAGTCTTGTTGTGTTCCTGGTCGTTTCATTGGTGAAAATGCTGCTTTTATTCGTGATGTTGTTGATTATTGTTCTTCGTCTAGTGCCCCTGCTGCGTTGATTTACTTAGATCAAGAAAAGGCATTTGACAGGGTGGATTGGTCTTTCCTGCCCTCTGTCCTCATCTCCATGGGCTTTGGCCCCTCTTTTGTCAAATGGGTGGATTTGTTTCACTGTATTTCCCGTAGCTCCGTTAATGTTAATGGTTATGTTAGTAATTCTTTTTCTTTGTCTCGTGGTGTCCGGCAGGGTTGCTCTGTCTCGTCCGTGCCTCCTGCTCCGTCACCTGTATCGTCCGTGCTGCCTGTATCGTCCCTCGCTCCGTCGCTGCTTCCATCTGCGACTGTTGCTTCCGTTCCTGCTCCGTCACCTGCTTCGGCGTCCACGTCTTCTAGTTCGTCCAGCTTCTCTAAGCATAGGGCCACGTGTCAAAAGCTCCTGCGTGAGTCTTTGGGCACCATGCCTAGCTCTAGCTACTGTATCTGGAAGTCTTCTAATATGTTATTATTTGTTGACCGTTTGATTGTCGGGTACAAAGTTCCAATTGAGTGCCTTGACTTTGTGATATCTTGCGTCAAAAACTACTTGACTGGTAAATTGCCTCTGTAAATTGTTTCCTGTGCCAAGAGTTACGTGTCTGCTGTCTCAAAGAAAAATTGCAGACTTTTCATGCTGTAGTTTTTGTTCAAGATGGGGTGGGGCTCGATTCCACAGCGAGTTTGGCGAGCTGGTGCTCCCCCGTTATTGGGCGAGGGCCATTGCACTTAGTCTCGCAAATCTCTGTAGTCAAGACTCCAGGGAATTGCACTGCGCCTGGGGGAACGTCTAATAACAAAAAAAAAAAAACTTACCTGGCACTTTTCTAGCCATTCAGGGTAGTATTGTGAAAAGTGTATCGAAGTTTTTTTCAAAGTGATTTCCAATGAGTGATTTGTTTCCGCCAAGTGTGATATTACACTTCCCCCCGGAAGTGTATTTGTCTCGCGGCGTGGGTTACCTATACCCCCTGTTACTCGGCGCGTGGAACGTAAAGAAGATCTCCGCGCTACGGTTCCTCCGCGGTCAGTGTGTTTGCGTCACTGTGCATCAGCCGGTCTTTCAGGAGGAACTGCTGTCCAGTGATGTCGTAATTGAGGGCAGAAAAATGACTGTGACAACTGCGGGTGTGTACACTGTTACTGTCTATGTTCGCCATCTACCAGTTGAATTGTCAGATGAGTCCGTCACGTCAGCTTTTTCTACCTATGTTGATGTGTATTCTGTCCGTCATCTGTGTTTTAAAGATTTTCCCGACTTGCGCAATGGTAACCGTCTCCTGCTGATGTCTGTCTGTAAATCAATCCTGTCATCCCTTAATGTTCTTGGTTTCGATTGTCGTACGTGGTATTCTGGTCAACCTGTTTAATGCAGTATCTACAAAGAACATGGTCACCTGCCTCGGACCTGTCCCCTCTCGGGCTTGTGCAGGCGCTGCAAGCAACCCGGAAAAGGGGCTCGTGAGTGCGGGCGTCCCTCGTCCTCCGCTCCAGCTCTGTCATCCTCTCCTTTCGTATCTCCATCTTCTGCTCCTTCAGTCCCTGTCTCGTCGCCTGTCCTGCCTCCTGCATCTTCATCTCCAGTTTTGTCACCGCCTCCTGCTCCTGTGTCTCCATTGTCTAAAGCTCCTGCGCCTTCACCTTGTAATGCTTCTGTGCCTTCATCGCCCAATGTTCCTGTGCCCAAGCCTGACGATTACTAGTTACGTCTCCGGGGTACCTTAGATAAATAACTGCCTAAAGTTCGTGATAGTGGCTTGATCTTCCATGTTATCCTCGAAAAGTTTATGTCTGCCTGCTCTGTCCTTGTTCGTTATCGTGCCCTTTTTTTTTTATGATTATATTGATGCCTACATTGCAATGCGTAAAAAGAAAGGATAAAGTTTGTCCACTCTTTTGTTGCAGATTCTTCTGTACCTTTTTCAAGATGGGACGGGGTTCGACTCCCTGGCGAGTTTGGAGAGCTGGTGCTCCCCCGTGATTGGGCGTGGGACATTGCACTTCATCCCTCTTCTGTTTCTTCTACTGTAGTCAAGACGCCCAGGCATTGCAGTACGCCTGGGTGATCGCCTAATTACAAAAAAAAAAGCCTGGTTGAACGTGGTTGAAGTTGTGGTGGGTGACAAGTACTGTGATTCTCAAGATTTTTTCAAGTTTCAAGTTGTGGTTTGGTTTTCTTTTGCAGTATGGTTAGCCTTTTGTAATTTATATTGTGTTGTTTCTTTCTCTTTTCGGTGACCCTCCCGGGGACTTATGCTGGGCGTCCTGCCCTAACCAGGGGGAGGCCGATCTTTCTTTGCTCTTTTTTCCCGTTGTTTTTGCGGTTTTTTGTGGTTGCTTTGTTTGGCTTGGTTTTTTTTTCCTTGGCTTTGTAGTGTGGGTATTTTCGACCTTCATTATTGATATTCCTTATTAATACTTCTAGTTTGCTTTATTATACCAGGGGTATTTTCACTGTTTATATTTAAATTATTGTAGTATTTTTGTAGTTGGAATTGTGTATATTGTGGGGTTTTTGCGCCCTTATACTTAAATTATTATATTTAAAATAGTATAGTAGTGTACTAAGGGGTTTTTTGCCCTTAGTCTTTCTAAATATTATAGTAGTTTGTCTTAAATCCTTGTGAATTATTACCTTTGTGATCCATTTAAAATCATTAGTGGATTGCAGGATTAGTGTGTCTTATTTGCCTAAAGCTCATATATTAAGTGATTAATTATTTGGAATTTGCATTAACTTAGCTTATGGTTTAATAGTTTATTTGGGATTTAATTATTTATATGATGGTTACGCGTACCCTTATTATTAAGTCGACCTTCCCGGCTGGGTTGTCCCATGCTGGGGTGGCTGATATCATTGCCAAGTCTCTGTCGGGTCAGATCGGCTCTATCCAAGTCTGTCCCTGGGAGGGGGGGGGGGGGTATTCCTGTTAGTTTTTTGGACCCGCAGTCGAAGAAGTCCTATGAGGAGGGCGGCTCCATTTCCTTTGACGATGTTTGTTGTCAAGCGTTATGTTCTCCTCCTGTTACTCATGTATTAGTTTATTCATTCCCTTTTGAGGGAAATAATGACCGTATTAAGTATTTTGGGGACATTAAGACCAGCCCTTGGAATGCGATATATGTTCTAATAACCACAAAGCTGTAGACTGCCCATTGCGTGCCAAGTGCCAGCGCTGCCACCAGGTCGGTCATTTCGTACGGGACTGTCCGAGACCGGTTTGGTACATACCGGGAAGGGAGGATGCTCCTTCTTCTACTCCATATGTGGCCCCGCCTTCGGGTGGGGTTTCAGCCTCAATCGAGGAACATGTTGATGCTGTTGATGTTGTGCCGTTGGGGAGGTTCCTGCGCCCCAGGGCTCCCAATCTGTCTTGGGTGACGGGGTGGTTGCTGACTCCGTAGCTGAGGATGTTTCGGCCTCCTCTAAGGCCCCTTCGGAGACGTCCCGGGGCACACGGCCATGGATTCATTGGACCTTCGAGACAATGAATTGGATGAGGTTGCAAGCCAACCATTACCTATGTCTGAGGAACACCTCTTTGAGGCTGCTTTTAAGAGTGATTCAGGGGGGAGCGCCTGTTGCTGCTGCCTTGGTCTCGCCTGAAGAGACTTTGCGCCTGGTCAAAAATTTAAAAGCTGATCTTCCAGTGTCAACTGATTCGGCTGTTGATGGCTATACCCAGAGGTCTTCTGGGGATTCCCCCCTTGCGTTTGTTATCCCCTTGCCCCCTCATGTGCGGCAGCGTCCTCCATCTGCTCGCACGGCCTATCATTCCCGTTGCGGTGACGAGAGGTCTCCCCCTTTAGTCCCCTTTAGTCCCCTTTAGTCCCTTTACTCCGGCTGGCCCTCATAGGACTAGTCGTTCCTGTCAGTCGCCTAGCCCCACTCGGCCCCGTTCTTCGTCCGTACCCTAATCGGACCACCACCGTTAGTTTTTTTTTTCCGTTTTTCTTTATAAGCAGTATGGGTTTTTTTAAAAGTTTTTTTTTCCTCATGGCTATTTCCGTTATATCGGTTAATGTAAATGGGTTCAGGGATGAGGACCGGCGGCTGGGGTTCCTCCAGTGGCTGTCCCATTTCTCTCCTTCGGTAGTTTGTCTACAGAGACACATGCTGTTTCGTCTCATTATCGTCAATCATGGTTCTCTCGTTTTGGTTTTTTTGTGTGAAGGTTCTTTTGGTTCGGCTCACTCTTTTGGGGTGGCCATTTTGTATCGTCCAGTTTTTCAATGTCGGTCTGTGGTTTATGAATTTGATGGTCGTTTTGTTTTGGTTGAGTTGGCTTCTCGTGGTGCTGTTTTTCGCGTGGCTTCCATTTATGCTCCTAACCGTAACCCTGACCGTGATGATTTTTTTGTTCGCCGTGTTAATGCTATTGATCCTGCTGTTCCCACTCCTCTGTGAGGCGATTTCAACACGGTCTTTGACCGTGCTGTGGATCGCCGTGGCTCGTGCCCTTTTGATGTCTCCCATGAAAGTTCTGGTATGTTGGCTAGCTTGTTTTCGTATTGCTGTGTTGTGGCTATTTGGCGTGAATTGAATCCTGGTGTCTCTGCTTTTACTTGGTGTCGGCCCGATGGGGCCTCTGCGTCTCTCATTGACCTCATCGGTTGCCGGTGTGTTTGGGTACCTCACGTGTCTTCTGTGGACATTCTACCCTGTCCTTTTTCAGATCATTGTGCGCTTTCCTTTTCTTGGATCCTTCCCGACTCTATGCCCATGGAGGAGTATGTCAGCCTTATGACAGATTTTTGGTCTTTTTTGCAACGTTGTCAATCTTCTTTTTCGTCTCTCACGCGGTGGTGGGACGCTGGGAAGTCTCACATTAAGCGCTTATCTATTAATTATTGTAAACAACGTAATAATTGTAAAAGTACTGAACGCAATATTCTTAATAATTTTGTAGTTCATCTCAAAACGCATGTTGACTCTGGTCTTCTTTCTTTCTTACCAATTTACTTGTCTGCTCTTTCTCGCCTCGAAGCTGTTGTCGTTGAGGTGGCTCGTGGTGCTCAGGTACGGGCTCGGGCGAGTTGGGCAGAGAGGGCGAATCATCAACCGCTTACTTTTTCCGTTTAGAAAAGAAACTTGCTACTGATCGGTATATCTCGGCGCTGAGAGCGGATAACGGGTCTTTGGTGCAGGGTAAGGATGGTCTTTGTACTCTTTTACGGTCTTTTTATCTTGATCTCTTTACTGCTCTTCCTTGAGACTCTTCTGCTCTCTCTGAGCTTCTTTTGCATAATACTTCGGTCCTTCCTTTTTCACTTTAATTTTTAATTTTTTTTTGGAGCAGTAAGCGCGATTTAGTGGCTCCTCCTGTCGTTTTGCAACCTTTTTGTTTCGGTGGTTTTCCTGTGGTTGATTTTCAATGTAAAATTTTGTTTCTGAATGTCCAGTGGGTTCGTCGTTTTGCTTCTTCGCCGTCTTCTTGGGTCTCCTTTATGGTTTTTTGTTTTTTTTTTTTTCCGTGTTTGCCGCTCCTCTGCATGCTGCTTTTTCTGCACCAAATGCTTTTGCTGTTGACTTTCTTCAAACTTTCTACCGGTCTCTGTTGTTGGCTTGGCGGGCTTGTAAAGGATCCTTCCAGGCCTCCATCTTAGGTATTGGTTCCGGTATTGAGTTTTGCCCCGTCTTGCCCATGACCACTCGGTCCTCTTATTTGTTGCTTTTTGCTTCCTCCGGTGGGGGTTCCCTGGAGTATGATTTCTTGCTTTTATTTTTCCCCTCATAGCTTTTGGCGCTCCCTCCACTTTGGGGTCGGTGTCCTCCCCTTTTTTCTGTTTTTGTTTTTTGTTTTTTTTTTCCGGGTCCTTGTTTTTTTCTATTATGAATCGTTTCTTTAAACGCACCGTTGTTTTAGATGGGTCTGGTTTTGCTGAGACTGTTAAAGTTGAGGATATCGCCTCAAAGATCGTAGAACTTTTTGGTAGTGAAAATGTCTTGTCTGGTCAGTTCATGCCCGGCCGTGCTATCCGAGTCACCTTTGAGAATGAGCCGTTTGCGGCCACTGTTCTGAGGGAATCATCTGTTTCCAT
>BLAZ01000453.1:1417839-1419565 GCA_014633955.1 Acropora tenuis | reverse complement strand
GGGTCGGGCCTAGACTGGAGAATGTTTTGATTTCTCGTTACCCTTTTGAGGCGGGCTCTGCTCCCCTAAAAGAGGAACTTTCTAAGTATGGGGAAGTGCATGAAATTCGTTTTTGAGCATGGACTCGCTTGGATAGTGTTATGGATGGTGCCAGGGTTGTTCGTATGACACGCTCTGGTCCCACCCCTCGTTCTCTTCATGTAAATGATCATCTTTGTAAGGCCTGGTATCGGGGGATGCCTATATCTTGTGATATTTGTGAGGGGTCACATCAGGCCCAGAACTGTCTCTTTAAAGGCATGTGTATGCGATGCCATATAGAGGGCCACATGCAGCGGGATTGTCCCAATAACCCCAATTCCTAGGGTACGGTGGGTTTCGGGTGCTGTCGATCCCACTCCTGCAGAGGGGCACTCGGCTGCTGCCTCTTCGGTCCCCACTCCGCCTTCGCTCCCCCAATCTAGTGCTGTCATTCTTGCCTCCTCGGAGGCCGCTGTTGTCGAACCCTTGCGATGAGGGCTTCGCCCCTGTCTCCCCTTTCCCCCAATCCCAATCCATATTGACTGGTCTAGTGTCCCCTGCCCCGGAGTCATCTATTGGTGCATTTTCTTCCTCTGCCTCTGTCGTGTCGGACCCCGAAGCCATTGATTCTTTCTCTACTCAAATTGACAATGATCATAATTGTATGGACATGGATATTCATGATAATAATTCTATATTAAGTAATGATGGTAATGATAATGGCTAAAGTGCCATTGTACATGACAGTAATGATAATGGTCAAAATGATAACATGAATATTAAACAAAGTATTGATAATATTCGAAGTTTAACAAATTGACGTCAGTTTTTCATGCGTCTGTCCTGTTATTGATCATGAATTTCGTCATAACATTGTAAAAGTAGCTGTGGATCCACGAGGCGATAGCCTATTGACAATAAAAATTAGCCAATGAGCGCGCGAGGATACTGCAGTTATTGTACAAAGTAACTTGGATCCAAGTAATGATACTATTGATAATTGTACTCAAGTGATATTAATAACAGTAGTGATGTTTATGTTGAATGTAGTAATAGTATGGTATCTAGTAATAAGAATTCTGGTAGTGGGTCCCGGGTGGCCAAGTCTAGTGGCTCCCGGGCAAAGTCTCAGGTTTCTGGCTCTTCCTCCCCCTCTTTCTGTCCAGTCCTCCGCTTTAGTCCCAGAAGGCTCGTGGTAGGCATATTTCTGATGCTGTGGCCGCTGCTGCCCTTTCCTCAGTCTCTCGCCAAGTTTCAAGTTCCGAGCGTAGTGCTCTTTCCAGCGTGCTTTTTCAAAAAAAAGTAATGTTGCCCCCCGCTCCCCCCTCCTTCTTACTTTAATGGCTCTTTCTCTGGTCTCAGTCACTGTTAACGGGCTGAGACATGCTGACAAGCGCCTTAGTTTTCTCCCGTAGTTGTCGCATCTCTCTCCTTCGGTGGTGTGCCTGCAGGAGATGCAAGCTCTTTTTTCTGACGAGCTTTCCTCGTGGTTTTCGCGGTTTGGTTGTTTGTGCCTCGGTTCCTTCGGTTCTTCGCACTCGTGTGGTGTTGCTATTTTGTATCGTCCTGTTCTTTCCTGTCCCGCTCTCTGTGATTTTGATGGACGCTTTTTTCGTGGGGAATTTACTCTTCGTGACTCTGTCTTTCGTGTAGCCAGCTGTTATGGTCCTAATCGCAATCCTGATCGTGACGCTTTTTTTCATCG
>BLAZ01000453.1:1410339-1412839 GCA_014633955.1 Acropora tenuis | reverse complement strand
GCCTTTTGGCACTATTTTTCCTATGGTGTAAATGTCGAATGAGATTCCTCCGTGAAATTCGTTGTCCAATCCACACACCACAGTGTGGCTGCCTGTTTCTTGTCAAATGAAACTGTCACCCTACCCCGTGGACAATTTTAGTCACAAGCTCGGTTTGACCGAAGATTTTAATTTCCCGCTCGTGTAGAAATTTAAAGTTTACATTTCCCTAGGGCACTTAGTAGGTTATTGCCTAATCCGCTCATGAAATTAGCTAAAAGTGACTTCATATGGCTTGTTTCACACCCGAGAACAATGCCTATTGTTTATCAAATGTCAACGCTTTTCTTGATACGGAAGTAATTTCCACTCTCAATGTAAAAAAAGCTTGTGGTCCATTCAGTATTCCAACGAAATTGCTGAAACTTTTGAAATGCCTTTTATCTTAACCACTAGAAATTATATGCAATGCCTCTTTTACTACTGGTATGGTTCCTAATAACTTTAAATTTGCCAAAGTTATTCCTATTTATAAGAAAGGTCTGCATACGATCCTTGGGAATGATTGTCCCATTTCACTCACGTGACGCATATCCTTAAATGACACTAGGCGCAAGTTTTTCAGGGACTTTTTTGAGGATAATAAAAGTAACCATTGGAGGTTATTTCGTGCCACCAGGATGCTGCTTTGAAAGAATGATAGCACACTGTCGTTTCCTGATTATGATGATGAGTCTTGCGAAAAGTATAGCGCAACTCCTTGTGCGGTAGATAATAGGGATACGTGATCAAATAGATTCTACCGTTATCGCGGACTGATGTGGATACTGCCCCGGGTGATCCTATAGCCAGTGATGCAAAGACATTGTCTGAGTTCAAGCCCCTTTTTGAGGCTGACATTTTGGCACTTATTCGGTAGTCATCTTGTAATCTAGACCCCATGCCGACTAAAATTGTAGTGAAATCAATTGATCATCTGTTACCTGTTATTGCTAAAATGATTACTTCGTCGCTACTTGGGGGATACTTTCCGAAGGCATGGAAGGAAGCCCTTATTGATGCTCGCTACAGAAACACTGGAGTTTATGACTTCACTAATCCTCGTCCAGTTAGTAATATGCAGTGTACGTCGAAATCGGCAGAGCATGGGGTATTTGACCATGTACACGTACACCTTTCTGAACATGATCTCTACCCCTTGTTGCAATCTACTTATAGACGGGGTCACAGCACAGAAACAGCCTTACTTAATGTACATAATGATTTATTCATGGCAATCAATCGTCAAGAAGTTGTTCCACTTGTGATGTTGGATTTGAGCGGTGCCCTCGATACGGTGGAACATTCTATGTTACTATCCCGGCTGAGCACAAATTTTGGGATCCGAGAAACTGCACTTGAGTGCTTTGCGTCATGCCTATCGGGACGTTCTCAGCGTGTTTCGCTAAGAGGCAAGTGTTCGGAATCTCTACAATTAAATCAAGGAGTTCCTCGAGGTTCATAATTAGGGCCGTTATTGTTTACGTTGTATGCCAGTAAACTGTTTTAAGTTGTCAAGGGACACCTGCTTAGCGTTCGTGCTTATGTGGATGACACGCAGTTGTATTTAGCGTTTAAACCTGGCTGTGCCTCAAGTACCGATGATGTCATTGCTGCTATGGAACGGTGTGTAAATGATATAAGAGCCTGGGTTCTGTGCAACAGACTGATGATCAATGATGGCAAGACAGACTTGTAATAATAGGCAGCCGTCAGCAACTATCCAAGGTTCATATTGACTCGCTCGCAGTAGGCGACGCTAATGTGTCGCCTGTTCAGGCGGTCAAGAACTTAGGGACATGGATAGATAGTAACACGAAACTTCCAAAGGATCTTGAACGTGGCAATGTGTAATTGTAAATTTTCACATTGCCACGTTTTGTGTACATTCCGTTGTTACTAATGTAATTAGCATTTTTTTCCTACTCATAAATTCAACTTCTAATGCTTTGTAAATCTATCAACTGAAGATGGGATTGACAGAAGTTTCTGTCGAAACATGTTTTGCAAATTTAAGAGTGTTGTCGTTTTCTTTAAAACACGAAACTTCAAGTTAATATCTATAAACACGTGTACAGCGGCCTATTATTACATTACAGACGTAAGACTAATAAGAAAATATTTAAGTAACCAAGCAACCCAGACGCCTGTTCATGCCCTAATAATTGGGCGCATTGACTATTACATTAGTATCCTTAATGGGTTACCACATACACATGCAAGTAGTTAAGTTACAACGGTTCCAGAATCCCGCAGCAAGACTAATTTTTAGGATTCCAAGTTTTTATCATATTACGCCAATTCTGCGTAAACGTCATTGGCTTCCAGCAGAATTCAGGATTCAAGGTAACACAATACCACCTGGCCTTACCTAACCTCAAGAATATACTTATGGGGGAATGGCACTTTATTCAGAATCAACCGCACCTAAAAGAAATTTTCATGAGCCACCCATACTGTCATATCGAAAGGCAAAGATGTT
>BLAZ01000453.1:1400339-1402839 GCA_014633955.1 Acropora tenuis | reverse complement strand
CTTAATATAAGACACGCACCTTTGCTCTGATTGCGTTAAGCTATGAAAACAAGAATAGTACAAAGCTAAATCCATCGATTTACCAGTGCACCATAAAACAGGTTCATGTCTTTAACAAGCAAACAGAGAATCTATTTTCTCTTCTCCTTTCCAAGTGACTTAACATATTAATTCAGAATACGCCTCAACTTATTTCTCTTCGCATTGAAATGATTAAAAATAGGCCTTGGCATCACGACCTTAATTGTTTATATAGGTAATCACATGATTTCGAGTGCAATTTGGAATAAATAAATCAAAATTGCACGAGCCCGTAAGGCGAGTGCAATTTGGTGTCTTTGGAAAATTTACAAGTGCTTATTTATTCCAAATAGCACAAGAAAAATCATGTAATTACTTATTAATAATATACATGAAAAAAATTCGAAATGGTGAAACAAAAGAAACGCACGTGTATCACGCAATCAGGGAAAAATTACGCCATCAATTGCGTCATCCAGGGCGTGCCCTTGATTTGAAAACAAAAGATTTGATTGGACATCTGTAAGTTTCTTTGATCATTGACCAATCAGAATGCTTGGTTTGTTTCTTCTTTTAGCACTGAATTAACTCTTTTCTGCACTGTTTAAAAAAAAACTGCACTGCTCTTAACCAATCAAAATGGAGAAATTTTTTCATGTATATTATTAGGGATGAAAACAGAAGATTAAATTAATTGTTAGCTTATTAATAGCAACGAGTCTTCATGCTAGCGTAACGACATTAGGTTAAAATTGATCATCAGATCCTCAGCGTATAAATTTTAAACTGTCTAATCATGGAAGGCTTAGAAGTTCTTGCAAATTAAAGTAAACTAAAATTAATATGGTCAGACAAGTCATGGCCAGGATTAAGATATCTCTAAAAAACAAATTGAATAAAGTCTCTTCCTGAACGTCTCAGCAAAGTCATCTGAATTCAAGCACATCTGGTAAGATAAAGGGTTCAGTTTCCAAAGCAGCTCACGAGATACTATGTCGTAACTCATTGTCGCTTGTGGTCCTTCAATCAGGTCATAAGCACTCATACTTTTTCTTGTGTTAGCTGTTCTTCTTCCTAATCTAAATGAGGTCACAATTTCACGCCATCTGTCCTCGTCGTTGTTTAAATCTAGTCGTTTAGCGCAGTCTAGATCATTTCGGTTGACTTGAAAGACCAAAATAGCGGGCTTTTTTGTTGTGCTTAGCGCCCAATTCACAGCTTCGTTCAAATCCTTGGTAAGATAAAAACCTGAGCCACAGCTAAAATCGCGGCTCTGTCTGCCAGCCCTAAGATAGATTCCGCGGAAGAAGATGTTGATAGCACTGCGACGGTCTGTGCCATGATAGAAAACAGTTTCCTCATCTTGTTGTGAAAGAAAGCCATCCAGTTTGGAATTAATGTCCTTTAAAACACTTGATTCCGTCGTGACAATGTTCCTGATTTTGACGCGGCACGGGTCCGGTTCGTTTTCACTTTCTTCATCGTCTGTAATCATAGGGTACGGGAGCCTTGAATTGGTGTCGAAGTGGCCCTTAAAGGGAAACTTACCATTTTGGCAGGAAACCTCATGATTATATTTAAATTCGTCCTGAATAAAAATCTCTGCCAACTCGCACGGTTCGATGTGATATTGAGTATTTCCTTTGGACGAGCGTGCCATAATGGTTTGAACCGCTGTACTCAAAGGGTCAAAACCGATGGAATCAAGCAGTTCCGACGTGAGAGAACTTTTCCTCTCCAAGCTGAGAGACCTGCTGTTGTTTTGTAGAAATATAGTGATCCACTCACAAAGTGACCGGTGATGGAGATGATGTGCTGGAAAAGTCTGAACACGATCGAGGAAGTCCACCTTGAGTCCGAGCAAATCACACAGTTGAACCATTGGGGACATAAATCGAAGGACATGCGGCCGAGAAGTACGCCGTAGGGGCTGGAGGATACTCCTCGAGGCAGACGCCATATTTTTCAAATAAAATAAAATAGAAATCAGAGGAACAAAAAGGTGGTAGAGTCTAGTTCAAGTGGGAGTAAGTGCAGTTGTGAAGTTGTGGCGAACGGAGTTAAGAATGTCATTCCCATGACGATGTCACTGTCCAATAAGATGCAAGAGATTTTACAAGAATGACAGACAAAAGAGTGAACAGTAGTCTATTGAAAAAAAAAGAACTCTAACGATCTCAAGAGAGGAGCTTAACCAATCAATAATACATACGAGGTATTAATGCTTAAATGCACCGTGACGACTCCGTAAATAGCAACATTTCTATTCATATCTGTAAATACCAACGTTTCTATGAAGCAAGCAATTCTCGAACAGGAACTGTTGATGTTAAGAGGCAAAAAAAATGTCCAAAATGTACTCTCCTCTTCAACCTGTTTGCCAGAAATATCTCGAACTGTTTAGACAAAGTTTTCAGTAAAAGAGTAAAAGTACTTACCTTTGTATTATTTAAACTGTTACACCTAATCTTCTTTTGCA
>BLAZ01000453.1:1328545-1331045 GCA_014633955.1 Acropora tenuis | reverse complement strand
CAAATTCAGACCACTGTTTCGATCCTTTCGCAGTTGCACCGCGCATACTCGAAAGACTAGAACAGCACTACTAGGAGATTTAGCTTGAGCCCATTGGTTTGCGACAGAAAGGGTGTTGGTAACGTAAAAGCCTCTTCCAAATTCTAAATTTTTACACATTGTTATGCCCAGGTCAATTCCAGCTATGATATTTTCAACATTGCTATGGTTGGTTCCGTGGTAAATAAATTCAAACTGGTCATTATCAGATAAGTGCAGTTGGTTCAACAATGAGCTCTTAAATGAGACGTCGTCGTCGTGCCAAGAAGTTCCTGCTTCCTTCACGACGTTTATTTCCTTTATCATCCTTGAGGGTGCCTCGCCATATTCCTGATTGAACCAGGAATCAACAAGATCTTCTTTATGCGGAAAACGGTCGCATGGGAAGAATTGATCAGTTATGCATCGAAGAACGAGAGGGAAGAGAAATTTTAGAGACGAACATAGTTCGCTTTAAGCAACTTGTGTCGTCTTTTGGGTTTTCAAGGGCCGCAATGATCTGCAAAGTTCTTCTACTTGTAGGAAGGCGTTTCCACTCAATTCCGTGATTGAAAAGCAAGATGTTTTCTTCATGGTGAATAAATTCATCACATCTATCAAATACTGCCACAATTTCAAATTTGTTTATTTCACAGAATTGTTGAACTCAAATACTAGAAGTGAGTTGTTAGCATCTTAGGAGATTTCGTCATCTGATCAGAAAAATGTGCCGTGTCATCCATTATGAACACCTTGACCCTGAACGGTTTATCAAGACAATTAAACATTCTTGAAAATTCTTTGTTTTTGTTTTCATTAGGGTGTTTAAGCAACCAAGAAGTAACGTCACAAACTTGCCTTTTCCACTGAAAAACACTATTTCGCCCGAGCATTTTCCCATATTCTACATTTCAAAATCGTGCTCCTCATATCTGAGACGTGAAATGAGTTGTTTTGTAGTTGTCTGGACAAAGATATTGGGAGTGGATACGGAATAATTTGCTCTCATTTAATGATTATTCTTTCCATTTTCCCCGAATTATTCATTATTCAAATTTTGCTCGATATTTATGTTCTAGTTTAGACATCGGGCGCATTACCTTCATTAATCTTTAACCGATTCATCCTCCTTCATCGCTCATCATGACCAAATTCGTCAACTCCATCGCATCATGACCTTCCGAAAACAGATATTTATCCCGATTTCTGCATTTCACGGAAACGTCAAAGAATGTAGAGCAGACTTCGTCACCTGATCACCGGAATAAAGCTTGTTATTAGCCACACTTGAAAATCTCAACATGAGATGACCTCGTGCAATTTTTTTTTTAACAGTCAATTTATCCTTCTTAAACTACTTTGTTTTAATTTTAATGATTGAATGCTTGATGTTCATAAGAGCGCTAAGGTCAGCTACTTTGCAAGATCAATCATGCACTGAATTGATAGCGAGTGCACAGCTTGTCGTTGGGCAAAAATTGTCGCCCAAACAAATTTCACTTCAGATGTAAAATCTTATTTGGGCTAAACTGTAGAATACAGGCCCACCATTTCCATATCGTTGAATAACAAAACCTGTCTTTATCTGTCTCGTTCTACACTCTAAAAGTTTCTGACTTAATTGGAAGTGCTTATTTTGCATGCCTCTGCGCGTTGTCAGTTGCTCCCTTGTCTCAGTGCTTTTAGTTGGAACCAGAAATAACTAAGAAAGAATAAGGCAATTTTTATTTAACACATGAATTTTGTCTCAATAACATCAGCTCGTCGTTTTCATTTTTCAATCATACTTTAAAGCCCTCAGTCGTCTGTGTGTTAAAATCACTTCTCTCAGAGGGTTTGAGCCCAATTTACGAGGTCATCTTGGTTCAATTCAGGCCTGCATGGTTTTAAAGTAAGTAATCTTTTGCACAGAAACGTATGGACTTGTTAACACTTTTGTCAACCCAATGATGCACAATTAATCGCCAGAGAACAAAATCGGAGTTTTGCTTTGCGTGTTTATGAATACAGCTTTGTTTGGTTCCAAGATTGGAGATCGTGACCGTCAAACGTTTTCCATGTAAACAAGGCTAAGAGTGTGAACACGGATAGAACGACAACAGTTTAATCGCAACAAGATGACTCCAAAGATTACAAAACCCTCACTGAGAAAAGAGATCATTCGACCAATTTCAAGCACTTCATTCCATGAGACCTGACCTGAACTTGTTAGCAGCAATATTCAGTCTAAGTACAATAGCCCTTATGCGTGATGACGTCGAGATTTCTTTGGTAACTTCAAAACGAGGCTTGGTGGTGATGGTTTCGCGGTAATATTAAAGAAACATATAGGATACATCGGACATGGCTGTAGGAAATTCGCCTAAAATCACTCTTTCTGAGGATGATATCCACGGAGCTTCGTTAATAGGGAAGACCCCTAGTCAACTGACTATTCCTGAGTTAAAGAGATGACTTTCCTGCAGGAAAGGAGCGAAATTGA
>BLAZ01000453.1:1325219-1328261 GCA_014633955.1 Acropora tenuis | reverse complement strand
GGCAGTTTCTCTTTCCAGGGATAGCTCCAATTCTTTGATTCTTCTTCTCAACCGTTCTTCTTCAGACTCCTCGATCTCGAACTCCATGTTGTCAATCTCACATTCTGCAATATCATCTGACGGGTTGTTTACGTTTAACGTGGCTGTTTTCTGTCGACCGGTTTTCGCCCTGCTGGAAATTTCCTCGGTGTTTTCTCTTGAACAAAGCAAAACTTTGTGGGAATAGACCCTGGTTTTAAGTTGACACGCGAGGAACCCGGGATTTTTTTTCAGAAATCGGCCTCAAAGTGGTCACCACATAGCCTCGAGTGCTCATTAACTGGCGTCTTCGTTCGTCGAATTTTTGCAAGCCATTTGGAAAGCAGTTCTTTGTTCTCCAGCGGTAAGCGATGCCAGGACTTTTTTATTTCCATGTCTGAAGAGTTTGTAAGGCCGTAGGCAATACACCATTGAGGCATTTCGATCAAAAAGTGAAAAAAAAGACAGGACCATCGGAGAATTTTCCCTAAAACGTCGACAAACCACGCGAAGCGATCACCACCAAGCCTCGGTTTGACGTTACGAGAAATTTTTGTGACGTCATCGCGGATAAGTGCTATTGCAATGTGCTTAAGAAACAGATAGAGGTTATTGCTGACGGATGTGTTGAAGAGGGTGTCACGTCAGAAGATGAAAGAATAACGAATTTGAAATCTAGAGAGGAAATCAGAATACGATATTAAGAAACTTTCCAAAAATACGCTAATTATCAAAAGGATTTTGATACCGCTCCTCAAACAAAAAAAAGAAAACCTCTTAAGGCACTGCAGTTCTTGCAGTCGCAGAAGCATTGAAAGAAATGGCAGAAATTATGGCTGCAAAACCCCACGTAGGTCGTTCTGAACGACTGTCCGTTCCGTCATGGGATGGTTAGCGAAAAACCTATGCTAACTGGATGAAAGAATTCAGGAACTGGATGAGAAAATACAACCAGGATAAAGAGGAGCAACTTCAGCGGTTCCGCAAAGTATTGCTTGAAAGATCTTGGTGGACAGACCAAGTGAAGACCTGCAAAAACATAGATAGAGCGCGGGAGATACTTGACATCGAATTAGCGGACAGAAGGAAGTTGATGTATGAACCTCTTTCTGAGATAACTATTATGGTGCTGTAAAAAGTGACTTGAGGAGTCTGGGCCGCTGCGCCGCCTCCATATTTGTGTTCGCAAGAGAGATGGAGGACAACGGGTGTCCTGTTCAAGAAGCCTCAGAGGCGCCATTCTTCATGTCAAGACGCTTGCCCAAACTTGAATCGAAGGATAATGCAGACTTTGGAAAAGAAATGCAACGCAAAAAGAAAGGCGAAAATGTTGTCAATTTGGTCACTTGGCTCCACCAAGATCAGCTCTCAGATCCAGAGGCAAAAAAGAAGCCGACGCTGAAAGCAACCTTACCGTAAGAGATCGGAACAAGATTTCAATAATGCAAACATGACCGATGACTATTCATGTTATCTTTGTTGCAAAGCAAAACATCCTCTCACTTTTTGTCCTGTGTATCAAGGATCGACTGTCAACCAAAGATCGGGGATCGTGAGAGAAAATAGAATATACCGGAGATGCCTATGGGTTTCACATCATAGAAATGATTGTAAAAGGGCTGACAGGACATCGTGCGATAAAATTAAGAAGAGTCATCACCGTTTTCGTCACAACGAGAAGAAAAACGAACTCTTGCAGTCCAACTTGAACCCCGATGCACCAACCTTCACTAGCCCAGGCACTCCTCCCGAAGTGGAGAATCGCAGCATCCGAGAACGAGACATTGAAGAGACTAAAGATGTTCCTCTAATTTGCAAGTGCAAAAGGTCAAGGTCAGAGGAGGCAACAGAACCTTCAGCGACTTACTTGCCAAATCCGACACTGGCTTCAAAATGGGTCTTCTATCTAAAAGAGCTGCAAAACAACCGGAAATCAGTATCCAGTCCACAGACGCACCTGACAATGACCCTGGGAGGAGGACAAAGGAAGGCAGAAATGTTGGAGATGATTGAGATTGAGATCGCATCACCCGCTGACGAAGACATCCTGAAGTCACTTAAAGTATACACAGTCCGAAAGCCCTGCAGCAATGCTAAGAATGTACCACGGAAGGCTGTCGAAAAGCACCCCCAATCTCGAGCCAATAGCAGACCAGCTACATCTCTCCAGTGGTGCCGTGGTTCTGCTCATTTGTACTGACTTTGTCGACGCCTTTGTGGGCATCCACACAGCCAGCTTCCTGGAGAACCTGTTGCAAAGAGGAACTGCTTTCACTGGTAATTCTTGGGCAAACCAGTGGAACTGCGAGTGCCATAAAAGCTTGCTCATCAAGATTTCTTAAGAGTCAGACCGACAGAAATGCGAACCTGCAGTGAAAACGCTTTGAACGAGAAGTTCGTGAAAGCTCTCTTAGCCTTGACTACATTGGTGGACGGGATGGTGCAAGTAAAAATGCAAAAGAAAGTTATAATTATTGGAACTCTTTGGATGCATAGCACCTACAAGGATTTACAACACTTGCTAAGAGGCACAGGCCTTTGTAAATTTTAACGAATACAAGACCCTCTGGATAGACTCTCGAACTGTCGTAACATGAATCAGAACCCCGCCTCGAGAATTTAGACTATTTGTATCAGTTCGAATTACAGAAATACAAGAAACAGTCAAGTTCTAGTATAATCCAGCAGATGCCCTCATTAGAGGAACTTCACCCGGTGACCTCAAAGGCTGGATATCAGGACAATCGTTTCATAATCTAAATGGCCTCAATTTCAAGAGAATTACCAGAATTCCAACCAGGAATGACAACACACATTGCAAGAAATGAAAACTGCAATGAAGTACAGGCAAGTTGGCGAGAGAGACAAAACTACGAGGGAAACGCATTAGTTAGCTTCTCTCACTTTTGAAAATGAAAAAGTTTATTTTTCTCCCTGGCGATATGGAGCTCAAGATTGAAGACACGTCTTGCCCTAGCAATAAAACCTCTAATTGACGGTACGCTATTATGACATTTCCTGCAG
>BLAZ01000453.1:1275902-1278402 GCA_014633955.1 Acropora tenuis | reverse complement strand
TTAAAATACTCTGTTGTAATGCGTTACATTGTATTGGGTATTGGTCAGGATTGAATTGTCATGAAGTAGCTAATTAAAGTTTAAAAAAAGCGTATTGTAAGTAGTGTAAGTTATAGTGAAATAAGTAATATAAATGCTGCAAGTGCCGCAAGAAATGTAAGTGTCTGTGGAGGAAATAAAGTTACAGTTAAATATTAAAAGGAAAAAAAGTCTATTGTTGAATAGTTAATTAGATTTTACTTTGTGTGTGAACCCTAAGAATTTACCGGTACGTGCTACATGCGTGGAGGTCCCTCTTAAGTTGATCGTGTCTAGCAAATTTTGCCAAAATCCAAAGTCCAATTGATCGAAAAAACGGGTGTACCACTTTGTGAAGAATAAGCATGTAAAAGTAGTAAGCGGAGTAAGGAACATTTAGATTTAGTAGGAGTAAGGATATATGAGTTAAGAGTTGCTTAAAGTGGAGTTTAAAGTACAGTCAATTATAGTTACGCAGTGCCCGTGTGCTTTAGAAGTAATTCAGCATCTCGGTACCTCTCACCATAGCTGGCCGCTCTACAAAGACTATCCGCACCCTTAACGATAGCTTTTTGAGCAATCAGATCGTGTGTAGTGTCTCAGTTATTTTAGAAAGTATTGTTTGCTGCAGTGCACTAAAACAACAGCATCAACTATCGTTATCTTTACAACAGTAGATATTGTTGTCGTCAGTCGATCTCTTGCATTGATATCGTTGTCATTCTCTTCTTTGAGAATCTAATCAAGGGGTCAGCACGCATAAATGGAGAAAATGATGCGAACTGCCAGCGAGATCGCTTTAAACATTAGTGGTAGTAGTCGTAACATTGATGGATAAGGCTAAAGGTACTGTGAACAATTTGCAAAGATGTTATACATGAAGGATGAAAGAGCCAGTGCTTTCTCCAGGAACAACTTTGGAGTTATTAGTCTGATGGAAATCCCAATGATCAGGAAACTCTTGTTGAGGTTTTTTTAAGCAACGAACTAGGCCACCCCAACCAGATTTCAGTGCATCAGAGAAAAGCGTGACATTGATCTTATAATAACAAAGAGGGCAAAATTATTGAATGCTGATTGGTCAATGAAGAAAGTATTTTTTCGTAATTTTGCTTGTGAAGAGAGCTAAATTACTCGCTCACGATTGGTCTTCAGGTTGCCTAGCAACAGCTTATGCTATAGAGAAATTGATGCAAAAAAAAAAATTCCTATAACAATGGCGCTTCGTTTCGAAATAGTTGACCAGCAATACATCCAAGAATTAAAAGAAAAGAGCGAAAATGAAAACACAAAGAGAAGCACGGAGTATTGGAAGAACGTTTTTAAAAAGTGGGCTAACGAAAGAAAGTTACAAACAAATTTAGAAGACTATCCGAGCGATGTCCTCGACAGAACACCCTCTCAGTTTTATGCCGAGTTGCGAAAAGAAAATGGCGATGAATACGAACCCGACTGCCTGAAAGTAATGCAGGCATCACTGGAGAGATATTTAAAAATCAAAAGCCTATCCAAAGTCCATCATTTGAGATAGGGAATTTCTAAACTCCAGAAAAGTCCTGGATGGGAAGGCTAGGAAACTGCGGGAGGAAGGCAAAGGAAAGCGACCAAACCGATCCAGAAGCTTGACAAAAGAAGAGGAAGAAGTCCTCTGGCAGAACGGCCAGCTTGGAGGAGGTACCCAAAGAAAGAGTTCTACTTAACACCATGTGGTGGCTGCTCACACAGCACTTCGGCCTAATATGAGCGACAAGAACACCACCAAATGAAAGTTGAAGATTTCACTTAACAACGCGACGACGACGGAAACGAATTTTTAACTTTTGCCAAAGGTCCAACTAAAACGAGACAGGGAGGACTTAACGCAAAAACCAGACTAGTCACCCCCAAAATGTTTGCCACAGGGAATGAGGAAATGTGCCCCGTCATGTTATTCAAACGATATCTGGAGAAGCGACCTAGCGAAATGCAGAAAAGCGGTCCGTTTTACCTTATTGTCATCGAAAAGCCAGTTTCAAGCATTTGGTACAAGAAAACCCCAATGGGTAAGAACACGATAAACACAATCATGAAGAACATGACAGAGAACTCACCGCTGAAGCATCTTTGTCCCGAGAAGAATTTGACAAACCACAGTGCAAGGAAAACCGTGGTCAAGAAACTGAAAAGTTCCGGTATACCGAAGTGTGAAATAAAGCGACTCGGGCAATTTCAGCAACTTCTAAAAACACAATTGATCATTATTAATCCTTAATTTTACTCGGCACCATGCGATTAACTATGAAAATATTCCGTATCCTTCCACGGTAAAAGCCGTGACTATTATTCCAAGAAACACCAATGTTGACACTCTTCCTCTAAGTCAGTAGAAACAGGAATGATCCTTGGATAATTTGACGCCTTTGAATTGGCGGGCATCAGTTTGCGAGAATAGCGACCTTCAGTTTGGAGTACGAGGACGAGGACGAATACGAGTTCATCGTAC
>BLAZ01000453.1:1162736-1167736 GCA_014633955.1 Acropora tenuis | reverse complement strand
AGGAAACAAAGCAATCTAAAACAAATACCCGAGGAAAAAAAAGGGGGGTACCCAGCCCTTTGTTGACCCCATGCTCCGAACTAGTTCCGGAGTTGAAATACTGAGAAGGTCCCCCCAAGGTCAACCGGGCAAACAAACAGACATGCTTAATCAAATAAAAGAAATGTATTTAAGACAGAACGCACAATCCCTTGAATAACAAAATAACAGATACATTTATTGGCGCCCACGCCCACGTGGAGGGTTGCGACCGCGTCCGGACTTACGGGCAAACGATGAAACCCTGCTGCGGCTCTCCAGACCGCTGCCTCTCCTCGTTTTGTTCGCCCACCGAACCCACTAAATTATAAAAACTCTAACCTGCTAGCTACCCAGCCGATAGAAGCATAAGAAACGAACTAAACTGTGCAACAGCTCTCCAGGCTTAAGGCTATCAGAGCATATTAGGCTAACTGAATGCTGGCTTTCTGGGCCATATTAAAAAAACCAAGTTACAGTTGTGGGTCTCTTTCGCAACCAACGTCTACATGATAGTGGTTTTCAGCAAACGAAACCAAAATGATGGATTACACAGCTCCCTAATACCAACCTTAGTTCTCTAAATTAAGTGCACGAATGAAAAAAAAGAATCTTATTCAGCATAATTAGCATATATCGGGGTTTATTGAGAGCCACACACCAAGAGTCATGGTCTTTTAAAATCTTTTACAGAGCATAATTTATGAGCATATTTCACCTTTAAGCCAATCAATACCTCTTTTTTTCTCATTGTTTATTCCGAAACCAAATTCAAGTTGCTGCAACTAATTTTAACATCTTTTGATTACTCGCTCGTTGTGAGTGTGTTTGTGGGAGAAACTGAAAGAAAACGAACAGCAAAGGTCTTTTCAGACATTATTTTTCTTTTTCTTTTTCTTTCCCATTGTAACTGTTCAGCAATTTCATAAATGGTGAAAAGACGGGGGGTTTCGAAACTTTTTGTTCAAAATTTGTTTATTTTTTGTTTGTTTGTTTGTTCAACTGTTCTATTTTGTCATTAAAAGAGGCCGGTATTTCTGCAGACAGTCAGACGTTCTTCGGCCTTCTGTAGAATGGCTGGTACTTTGTGTTCCCTTCCCTCTCCCTTGGGTGGAAAGCTGGTGCGTTTTCAGTGTCATTCCATGGCTTGATAGCAACTAATAGCTACATTCGCCCTCATGGAGTTTCATTCTCTCTGTATATTCATGACTGACACTTAAGACAAAGTTCTCCAAATTCGATATTCGGCTTCCCATTGTTCGTCGTTTGACTGCAGCTCTTTGTATCACCTGTTACATTCTGATTGACCTCCGTTAATTCATTGTGTCCTCACAGGCGCCATTATTCCCGGAATATATCATGGACTCTATAAAAAAAACTACGGTTTTGATACCGTCGATCTTTTAGAAAAGATCTACTTAGCCACACGACCGTATGTTTAAGGCCCCTGGAGGAATTTGTCGGGGGAAGGTATTCTCGCAAAGGATGCCTCCCCAATTCAAAGGCGTGAAATTCTCAAAGAATCATTTCTGTTTCTTCTGATCATGACTTAAAGGAAGAGTGTCAACATTGGTGTTTCTTGGATTAATAGTCAGGGTTTTTACAGTGAAAGGATAAGGAGCATTTTAAGATTAATGTTTTTTCGCACCGAGATCTTGTTATGGTGGCCTAATTCGTTTGCTCGGTAAACCTCATCAAGTTTCATGGTCATTGGAGATCTCCATCAGACTGATGTCTCCAAAGCTGTGGAGAAAGCAATGGCTCTCTTATACGTCAAGTATATCATCTTTGCAAATTGTTCACAGCACCCTTAGTCCTCACACCATCGATGTTACGGCCACTGCCAATAATTCCCTCATAACATGCGCTGGGGTCTAATATCTTCTCGCAAGTCCTGGATCCGTCGCAATTGCGTGCGTGTTTATTTCGCTATTTATGCCTGGTGACCCCTTGATTAGATTCTCAATTTATTCTCAAGGTCATCCCTACCCCATCGTTACTCCCGACCTTAAGCCTAGGAAGTATTCGTTGCCTCTTCTAGTTTTGGTCGTGCTGTGTTGGCACTTTGCAGCTTCGTTCTAAAGGAGATCACGATGTCTTACTTTTTTCAAGGTAACACTTTTTCGAGCATGGAGTCAAGTCCACTTCAATGGGATTTATGAGTGTTTCGTATTTTGTCCGGCTTAATATTGTCAATAAAGAATACAGTTCCTCTGATTGATGGTACTCTGTTCGTATAAAGACATTTTTCACTGCCAGTGTTTTCTCCTTTTCTTTGTCATCCACGGCTGCCCCATGCATCTGGAAACCTTGGTGCCTGCATGTGTCCTGACTGTTCTTTCACCAATGACGTCGGTTTTAATTCTTGCCGACAGTGCGGATTCCAAACTGCTCAGCTCTCCTCTCAGTCAAGAAAAACCCATAGAGTTCACATTAACTTACCCGCCATTGATCGCCGAATTTCTTCTCTTCGGCTAGAGCTGCCAAACCATATGAGAGACAGAAGTGTGCCTTGCACTTGGAGCTGGAGTCTCTTGTCCTCACCTTCCACGTCACCAGTCTCAGCGCCGTCTCCTAGAGATGTTGTTAGATTCCTCGCATGGAAAGACTCCAAGGGAAGACCCAAAATCCACACGCTTAATTGTCCTAATTTCGGATATCAGTCTAAGCAGAAGTGTGCTTGTTCCGTTAGATTGGCTGCTTGTAGGGTTAACAATAATTACTTAATTCAAGTGTCAAGTTTGTTTAGCGTTAAGGCACACTAGTTGTGGACACTGTAAATTGAAATTAAACTTTAATCAAATGCAGGTTTTTAAGGTGAGGGGAAAACCGGAGTACCCGAGGGAAAACCTCTCAGAGCAGAAGAGAGAACCAACAAACCCAACCCACATATGACGTCGAGTGTGGAAATCGAACCCGAACTACATTGTTGGGAGGCGAGTGCTCTCCCCACTGCACCACCACTGCTCTTTACGGCACAACTGGATTTTACCTCCAACATTCACTCTTACTTTGTTCACGCTCTCGGGATTTTATTGGCTATGTCAAATGCAAACTGGTTACACTATTATTTTGAAAACTCAAATGCGGAACCAAAATTGGAAGGAAAAACGAGGGTAGGGAAACTGCAACAGCATACAAGTTTCCATAGGTAAAAACAAAACATGGTACAGTGTTTGCTAAGCTAAGTGCAAATTTTGAGGTCGAAGTATACTTTTCTAGCACGAGCTTGGATCTTCAAGACCATAAGTGACTGGGAGAGATCTAGATATGTCCCTCAATCTTGAATGAAGCTTCGCAAATTGGCATGCGCGATTGTCAAATATGCACCGTACTCTTAGACGCTTCAATGCACTACATGGAGGAAGTAACTAGAGCGCTGTGTTATATCTATAGAAATTGCTAGTAATTATAAATCGAGTTGAGTGGATGAAAGGGATCTGTCACATATGGTCTAGGGGCCGACTTATCTCTCCCTCACTGCCTGTAGGTGATGATCGACTGGTATCTGAACCTTAGCTCACAAAAGCGATCACCGGTCCGAAATCTGGGAGAACATCGTTCGGTACGACGCTCCGGCATCACGTCCAGAGGTACTGCTCTATTGGTATTTCGTTTGCGCATGGGCAGTTCCCTAAAACTGAAAGTCTTACCATATTCCAACGGAAAAAAATACCCAAAAAATACAGGACGCTGTTATTGAAATTTACCCGTTCTAGTTTACTTTAGTATGTACATCTACCATTAGTTTGAATCTGGGAACTGGAACTTACTCGCCCCTTTTTCATTGACTATGGAGAAAGACTTTATGTGGAGAGGATAGCACGTAATAGTCTCAATAACTAATGAACTTGTGCCTCTCTAGGTACTGCCGTCGGTTTTGATGATGGAGGAAACTGGAGTACCCGGAGAACAACCTCGAAGTCAGGTTGAGATCGAAACTCAGCTTACATACAACATTTTAGTAGGGACTAGGTCTGTTGTTCAATCCTTTCTTTCCTCTTTCCTTTTCCAAACTTATTGTTCGCGAGAAAAAGGAGAGTCGTCTTATCACAAATTGGTGACAAGTATAAGCTGCCAATCGCAAAGTGTAATGCGTTTATCTATTGTGTATATCGAGGGTCATCATATAAATCGATTTTGTCGCCTTCTCGGTGGAAAGCTTGGGGTGTAAATGCTCCAATTAATTTACAATATTTTTAGTCTTGCAAAATGTGCGAAATTGCAATACCAAACCATTCACGACTTGAAGAAGGCGGCCAAGAACTTGTGTACGTTACGATCGAAGAAAGCCGGAAGTCAATAATTAAGGTAAAGTTCATTTAGTTGTACGCTACTAAACTTCTAGAAAGAGATCAATATAATAGCTATTCGTAACTTGTTTTCCAAACGTATCTCCTTTAAATGATATATACTTTCGAATATCAAAACAACTGAGACAAGCTGTTGGCTCCTTGTAAATGCAGTTAGCATTAGATGACATAGGGTGAAGTAGAAACAAACGAAAATCGTGTTTTCCGATGTCTCTGACGTCATCGTCGTCCTTATGGCGGAATATGAGTCATGCTGCAAACAAAGAGAAGTACTCGCTTTAACAGAGAAGGCATCCCGTGAAGAAGTTGATGGATCCTCTCCATATTCCGCTATATTTATTTCTATCATGAACGGACGACGATGACGTCAGAGCCATGGGAAAACACGACTTTCGTTCGGTTCTACTTCACCTCATGTTATCTAATGCTAACCTGTAAATGCATACACAATGTTATAGGGAGCTGCGTCGTTGCCAATACCCTCAACACATTATGTTTTTGTTACCGGTTGAAAACACCCTCAACACATCATGTTTTTTTGATAAGGGGTGTTTTTTATGCACTTTTTTTAGCTCGATGAATGTGACGTCAACAATAGATCGTTTCAGTTACTTCTTGATGTCAGATTTAAACCTTTTTTTTTCTTTTATGGTATGTACCATTTTTGTA
>BLAZ01000453.1:1147736-1152736 GCA_014633955.1 Acropora tenuis | reverse complement strand
GAAAGTTTCTTTCATTCGCCCATTTGTTTTGTAAACGTTCTCTCACCACCCCGTGCTATTCTTCTTGTTTTCATTTTTGCTCTTGTTCTTTATTCTTCGATATATTCCTCGTCAACTATCTCGAAACGAGACGCCATTATTACAGAAAAACAATTTCTCGATTGAATAAGCCTTTGCTAGGCAACCTGAGGACCAATCTTGAGCGAGTAATTTTGCCCTCTTCGCAAAGCAGAATTTAAAAAAAAAAATACTCTTTTCATTGACTGACATTCAGTAATTTTGCCCTCTATGTTATACTAACTAATTATATCATTGTTTTGCTGCGTAGTCATTGTTGACAGTACTGGGGGTTTACGTCCTCTTCGATAAGAGATTGCTAGAAACGTTCGCTGGATGAAACGTGTTTGTTTGTATGTTTTCTGGTTTCTAGGTCAGTCTTCTTTGGCGATGTAACACCCAGAGAGAAACCTGACTTCTACATACAGTGTGTTCGTTACGTATACGAGGCGTACGCCGAGAAGTATAGGACTAGCAAGATTCCATTGATAGTGAATACACTGGGATGGGTGAAAGGTATAAGCGTAAAACAAAGGCCTTGACTCTGGAAATGAAAAGTCTCTTGCGAAATGAATGGAAAAAAAGAGCTTTTTTTTTTTCAAGTCAGACAGCAGCTTATGTCATTGAGTTAGGTTGCAATGGCGTGTTCGTCGTTTCGAGGCGAAAGTAGAATTTTATTTTGGCTACTTGAAATAGTCTCTCAGTCATTGTTTCGGGGAGAGTAGTATCCAATTGAATTCTCATTGTTTTTCTTGCCATTCACACATTCATCCTGATCAATTTGGAGCATTAAGCAGTTTTTTTTGTTTGGTTTTTTTTTTTTAACATGTTAAGAGCCTGATACCGTTTTTATTCACTGGTTTTTAATACCATTTCGCTCACTCGCTCGAAGACTCGCTCGTTCGCGGTATGGTATTAAAAACTGATGTATAAAAACGATACCTGGCTCTTAACATGGAACAATCTATATGTATGCTGTGGAGATCAAGTGTTCGTGATCCACACCTGCCACTAGTGCGAAGCAAAGGGAGCTGAAAATGAACCCAAAGAAATGTATTTGTCCGTTTTGCAGTGGATATAAAATGTGTGCCATAAGTGACAGTTCTTCATGGAGAAGAAAAGACAAGAGTTTGTCAGATGTTTTGTTGAATTTGGAGCTTGCCTCGGCGTAGGAGGCTGTGATATGTTTTCTTTCTTTCGTTAGCGGGTGCTATGGTTTGGTTATTTTGGTTATTATTTTTTTTTTATTATTATTTTTTTTACGCCATCAATGAATTTGACGGGCTCTTGTGCCCAGGCTGAGCCAGATTTTGTATGATTTTGTTTCACGCCAGGCATGGGTGTTCCTCTCCTGATGGATGTGATATGCCTAGTTCAACCAACGCATATCATCCAGATCAACTACAATGAAACGGCTACGGTGTATTACAACAGGGATCTCACCAAGCTTAAGGCTGAGTTGTCGATGCTGGTGGCAGAGTGTTCTAACGAATACAATCGCTCATGCGACAAAAGGTTGGTCGAGGAAGTGTGTTGATGGATAATAGAGAGATCGTGTCGCATCGCGTTTACCTGAAACGGCAAACCTCAGCTTGTAGTTTCAGATGTCACGTAAAGTAGCTTCAAACTTTTTGCTTACGTTCCGTGTGAGCCCATGTCCCTTCGGAATGGAATGGAGCTAGTAAACAATGCAAACTTTCCGCAAGATGTCTCGCCGGAAACGGGCCATCATTTCATATACCTGCTGCACCTTATATGGTCAGGGAACGCAGCTCTAAGCAAAAAAATGCGACAAGAGCCGTTTTGGACCGGAATAACGTCGATTCGGAAGGGTTTTGATCCTGGAACTTTTAATAAAACCATTATTCCACTTGGGCGTGCTGCATGTAAGGTGATTATAACCAACTCAGCACTACGCGCCTGGTTGGCTGTGTCACTTCATATCCAGCATGCCCTCGTAGAATAATGGTTAATTATTCGAGTATGTTCGGAAGAAATCCTATTGCTCCCGACAGAGGTCGAACCTATTTTAGATCCTGTTAGCACCCGACTCTGAAATAGTAAAATCAGCGGCTTTGTAATCATCAAGTTGGGGGGGGGGTGTACTTGCATGGTTTGCTAAGCACTCAGCAAGCAAGGGGCTTGTGAGGCTTCGTGTTAAGGAACCTCTCGTGTCGTGTACACAGCGATGGCGTTTACATTCGTTAATTTTTACATGAAAATGAATTTGGCCTTAAGACTGTTAATGTTGCCGGGCAGTTGTCTTCGAAATTACTGAGCAATTTGGGTCATAAAGTATTAATTAAATTAGCTTTTACTTATTCGCAGGGAAGAGGGTGAACAACAACATGAACAAGAAGGAAAACCAGGGGCAGAGTTTAATCCTGTTATTTTACAGCTTGACGCAAACAAGGAAAAAGATAAAGTTCCTGTGTAAGACGCTTTCATTGTATTCTTTTTTTCGAATGGAATTACTGTGATGGTCTTCGCATTTGTCTGAACAGTGCAAGAAGAAAGCCCAGCTTTATTCCCCATGTTTTTCCTACCATTCACATCAATCCGTTAATTGTCTTACGAAAACGTCTTCAGAGTGGATAAGATTGAAAGCGAAAAATTCTCTCTTTTGGCTCTGTCCCCATCAGATTTCGTCGAATTCAACAGATTTTTACATTTAAGGCGCTTGGTCTTTGACACCAAGCGACGAGCTGTATCTTCATCTTAAAAATCTTAGCGACGAATGTTTACTAATTGATGACTTAGTGTAATGTACGGTTATAAGCCCGAAGATCCTAAAATGCATATCCTTAATTATTATATCCTGCTTGGCAAGATACATATCTTCCTGCAAAGGATTGAACATAAACCCCCAAGCTTTCATCACTTTCTTGAATTTTTTAAAGACAAGTTAATTGTGCAAAGATCGATTTTATAATTCCAAAGACCGAAATGCTAAATTTCTTTCACTTTGGAAGCCTCTCCTCTCATTACTGTGAGTGGTTCATAGTTTAACTTATGAACGCGTCCAACCAAGCAAGCCTGGTGATATTACGTATCAAATGTTGCTATTTCAATCTTTGTATTTTAAATATTGTACTTTTTGTAACCTTACATTTGGTAGTGAAAATGTTGTAGGCGATGTTGTGTTAATCAACCACAGGAAAAAAAATCGTAATTACGTTACGTTACGTTGCTCTATCAGTTTGATGTTGAAGAACACTGACTGGCATTTTGTGCTGTTTTTTTTTTTGTTTGTTTCTTTTTTTTTTTGTTTTGTTTTTGTTTTTCAGGTCCAAGTACACTTCAGCCGACAAGCGTGCTTTAGCATTGTTGTCATATTTAAGCAGGACAAACCCAGGTCTAAGAAGTGGTGGTCCTGGTTTCCGAAGGATTATATCTCTCCTCTCTTGCGTTCCTTATAGTGTGCCGTGGAAACAACTTGCGATTCACATCATGCATACAGAGGTTACAAGAACTAAGAGTAATTCAGTGGCTTTTCTAGACCTCTGTTTTTAATGCTCCTCGTGATCTGTAGCTTGTATTGTTATCAGGATTAGAGTTTTTGGTTATTTAGCGTCATGTATTGTTTCGTTCTCCGATCACAGACCGTGCCAAGGTCTGGAGCGAAAGCAATTCATTGTGATTGGACAGCGCAAGTACAACCGTATCATTTATAGACTTCTTAAGGTTCTACATTTTCTTTTCCCACCACAGACGACGTGACATTCGAAAGGGAATTTTCCCGCAAGCGTCTGTTCATAGTTTATGTGTACATATGCACGTGCAGAAGATAAAATTTCAAAGGAACTGTTCCCTAGAATATCCCGACCTGGTCTGCATTACGACTTGAAACAATGAACAAGCTTAAAAGGTCGATTTAGTTCTGCTCGGTCCTTAGCCAGTGTTCATACCTCTTTGTGTTGTCATGAGAAAACTGGCGCCAATTTCACACCGGGATAACTTTTTATTTATTTATTTATTTATTTTTCTATCGCGTTTGCATAAAAGGCATCGATTTTCTCTTCATCCCACATCTAACTTGAGGACGAGGATGAGGACGCCATCTTGGACTGCATTGTTGAAATTTGCGCATGGGCTTCTCGTTTCAGTCCATCTAGAGGCCTATTTCATACCAAAGGGAGTGCCTGTGGTTCATCTATCTGATGCCATTGCGGAAATTGATACCGGGATAAAAATTTTAAATCTGGTATAGAAACTGTGGTGAATTCGCGCCAGTATGACTCGCTCCAGTATGGCATTTCCTGCTGGTATCAGATAAACGAATTCGGAGCTACAAAAGGGAACTGGAGTGAACTCGCCTTAGGATCGTGTAAACACCCCCTGACACCTACGTTTACATAAATATAAAAGCGTGCTCATATCGAGAGTGGCCTCCAGCTCACTTTTGATGGCACAAGTTGTTATTTTAGCGGTCAAGCTCTATAGTTTGTAAAATGACTTTTCAATCTTTATTACCTTACAAGTGATGGTGTTTCATGTTGCAGCTTCCTTGGGATCAAGTTCTTTATTCTATCAACGCCAGTGTTGTGGGACTGGCAGAAGTGAGCGTTGATCAGGTTTGAAGGAAAATTTGTTGTTTTGCTATCAACTGTGAAGGAATCATTTGTTGTTACACTATCAACTGTGGTTTTATCATCCTAAGGAGAGGTCGTTCTTGCAATAGAATCCTTTTACTCGAGCCAATGTTACTCTCACACACCACTGGTAGCCGCCTACCTCAACCTGACCCTTAGTGTAATAACAGCAACATGTACAAGCTGTGTAAAATGAAAAGCTGCAAAACGAGAAGGAGGGCAACTTTTCCATCTAGAAGGGTCTTGGAAGCACCACTCAACCTTTTAACCAACTAGAAAGCTATGAGTGGGTGGGAAAAAAGTTAGAAATGGTTGACCAACAAAACAGTTGCCCGCCTTAGATCACCTGAC
>BLAZ01000453.1:1097060-1102060 GCA_014633955.1 Acropora tenuis | reverse complement strand
AGTTGCTAAAATATCCTCCTAATTTATTCCAATTGGATCGGATGCAGGACCTCCCTGAAAACCACTTTCGGGTGAGTGAAGCTTTCTGGGTAATTATCATTAATTATCAATTATTATCAATTTCAATTAGCTGTGACCCATTAATCTTGAACTTGCCTGAAGACCTTGCTGCCTTTCAGCAATAAACGTTGCATCCATGTTACCAAATACCTTTTTGGGTGGCAAAGGGAGCTCAATTCCAGAAACCTAAAGAAACAAATATCAAATAAATACCATTAACATAATATATTTCAAGAAATTTAAATTCCATCATAAATATTTAATTAAAGGACTTACTCTCCCTAGATGTTTTGCAAAGTTGAGAAGCACTATTAAAAATAAAAGCAACATTCTTCAAAGACATTGACAGTGGGAGTTACAAGGGCCTGGGACAAAGAAACTCTGTAAATGCCATCAATGCCATCATGGAAAAGTATGTTTTCATCTAAGCTATACCTTATTTAAATTTGTCAGTGACAGATATGTAGAGGCAGGCATTGATAGCAGAAAAACTTATTGCGTCGAATGGTGCTTTGATTCAGCTGGAAAACTTTGCCGTTCAAGTGATGATACAGTGAGACACTTATGCCTGGTGAGTACGCCTGATTCATTAATGGCATGAAAAGATCTCTATCAAATTAACTGCATGCCAGCAACTTTTCCAAGGAATGGAAACTCCATGCAAATTCGAATTCACTTGCTCAAGATAAGCAAAAATAAAACGCCTGAAATAAAACAACTGAAGGGACCGATTCAGAGCCTTAAAATAGGTATTTATAAACCCCAGAACAAGATGCTGTGGTAGATAAGCCACATCTAATGATTTAGCACCCAAAATCTGACCAAAAAGGCATGGCTTATAAAATTAATGCATGTTTACAGCAATCAGAAGCTGACCTCTAGTCACCAGTAGAAAAAAGAAACTGCAGGAATGAAATATCTTACTTAAGTTACCTAAGCATAGTGGGGTACAAGTGATCACAGCACAACCTGACACACTTTATGACTTTATTTTGAAGGGGGGAGGGGAAGGGGGGGACAAAAATGATATTGCTTAAACAATGATAACTATTAATCAATGCGATAATTTCTTTATCGTTACCTCAAGGATTGCGTGCATTGTGGCAAAATCACTGTATCTGTGGGCCACCTGCAAGGACAGACAAAAATATTTTTGGAAACCAAAATACAAATGATTATTGCTTACTGTTACAGTATTGCTGTCATTAAATCACTGAACATCTGGTGGAGCAAGTATACTTATTTACCTAATGGGAGGACACAAGATCTTCCTGTGACCACCTCGCAAAACTAATCTTTAGAGACACCAAGAACTTGACTCGGGAGGTGACACTTTCATAAATTACTCTCTTGTCATGCATCTTCTAGTCTCTCTCATGAAAGAGTCACCTCAGTTCAGGATGAGTTCCAAGGTTTGGAAACTATAAGTGTATCGATCACTAAAAGGAAATTTGGGTTGAAGCACAAGGATAAATGTAGAAGAGACTTATTAGAAATTAAGAAAGGTTTAACTTGTAATAGTAAATCACAGAGAACGATTTCCTGCTTGACTGACTAGAGGACTAATTACGGGTTCAGCAGAAGGAAGTATGACGATTGAACATAGATATAATTAAATTCATGCATGTGTTGTCCAAATTCACCACATTATCAGAATTTGGGCAAAATACAGGTGAAATACACAACAATAATTATTGTAGTGTAGTTTAAAAATTTTGCCAAGTAATAATTTTTGTAACTCCTCCAAATTTCTTTATCCAGTTGAATATGAATCTTTTTTAAAGCAGATACATTTTTTTTTTACCATACAGACACTTTTTATCTTGATGTAGAAAACCTAAGTGTATTCCACTCAACTGACCCCAATCAACAGTTGATTCCAATGAATGCAATCTATTAGTAATCTCTAACCCACGTCGTGCACGAACAAAACCAACTAATCAATCTGCATGTACTATCAAAACTAACCCTAAACACATAGCTAAACTGTATATAGTTCATTAGGTCTTAACTAATTTAAAGTGCCAATTCTGCAAAAGATGATTTAAAAAAAAAAAAAACCTGATGCAATAGAAAAATTACCTGGTTAGAAAATAATTAACAGGTTAAGATTAAAATAAACTGAGATGAAAAATTTGCTACAACATACATGTTGATTGCATCTTATTACCATGGATGACAAGTTACGTTGACGTCACATGACATGGGATTTCTAACCAGAAAAAAACATTGCCGTGGTAAGTGAAGGAGTAATTTGTCATCCATGATATTGACGGAGTTACATATTTGGCCGGCAGTTTTAAACAGAGTGCTGAGTGCAGAACCGTCGAACGATTTAAAAACACAAGCATGATCACCCTCACCTGAGTAAAGCACAGCTCGAGCGACTTTGCAAATAATTGCAACAGTATAATGATTAGTTCAGGAAACAAGTCATGATAACTCAACAGACACAAATTTGATTCATCCCTGTTCAAATTACCGTCTTTTTTTTTTTTTTTAATTTTTTCTTTTTTTTGTTAATGAACATTATGCTTTATCCAAATTGCAAAATATCCGGTAATAGTGTACAAAATAAATATAGCGCTAAAATTGGTGCAAGCTTGCATTACAACTGTACGTTGTGCAACAATGTTTCAGCTGAAAAAAGGTCAAACAGGAAATATTTCGAGGAGGAAAGAAACACTGCCATACCTGCCAAGAATCATCAGGATTAATGCCTCTTTGCACCCTCATGATATAGTCCTAAAATTAGCAAAATATAAATTCGAAAAAAGTTAACAATGCGTAAAATCGAATCGGGCAATAATGACAAAGCAACTTAGTTTAGTAATACGAGCTTAAACAGTTTCAAATAATTCAAAAACATCCTTACTACATATTCTTTCTTTTCAATAGCCTCAATGTTACATATCATTGGAGTAGTGTCATCAGTAATGCCTTTTCGTTTAGGGGATGCCATGTCCCTTCCCAATGTACATAAGTTGCTGAAATAAGAAGAATTGGACAATCACCGGTGTCCGACCCCGGTGCTCGTGTCACGGTGGAGGTAACCTGAGAACGAATAAGAGGCGCCAACGATAAATATGGTCATCACAATATCGCAAAAATATAAGCGCGTTCCTAAAATGAACATGTTGGCGGCAATCTTGGAATTGATGATCACATAGGATTTGTCACTTAGTGTGCTTAACAATAATCATTTTCTGTTTAATTGTCACTTTAAAATGCCAAAAGCCAAGGATAAAACCAAACGGAGACGAGTGCAGGAAATAGAGGTTCTTATACTAATCTACGAACGTTTATTTTCTCTCTCAAATCGCGCGATTCTAAGTGAACTGATATAGATATATATCACTTTACATGAACATATTAATTTTCTTTGCAGGATGGTCATTGTATTCAATCTCAACGATCCGGTAGAAGGTAAGGAGAATCACAGGATTGCCATTTGAGATGAACATAAAGGTGGTCGTGTTTGCTGCAGAAATTATAGGTACAGTCCAGGCCAAAAGGACTGGTGCATGGGTTGAACTACTCAGAAGGGAAACTATTTTACCTTCAAATCAGTGCCAAATTATGTATTCAGAATAAATTTGCGTGGAGATCCTCACGTTTTTGTCTATGCAGAATTACTGTTCAGGTCCAGGTATTGTGTTAGTGGACAATTTTTTTTTTAAATTACCAGAAAGATACACTAGAATAATTGCAAATAATATAAAAGTTTGTTTAAACACTCTTCCCACACCTCCAACTAAGTCAAATTAGTGCAGAAGTCATAGCAATTAAATTTTCATGGGAGGGCAAATTAGGCCTTGATGTGATGTTATAATATTATTATCGATATAAAACTGCTTGGAGCATGAACCTCTTTGACCAGATTTAATATGATTTAAAAGAGTGCTTATTTGTACCTGGGGTGCTAAACATGTGTAATGTGGAATTGCTAGCCTATAGGAATTTGAACCCACAAGAATTCTATGTAAAGGGGGAAAGGGTTAAGGGGGTGTGGAAGAATAGTGCATGGTACTGTAGTGGGTAGGGTATGGAAGAGAAAATTAGTGCCAGTCTTTTGTGCCATTATTCATTTCTTGTTTTAAATTCAAAAGCAAGCCATGTTGTTTGACTTATTTGTTCTGAAAAAGTTTAAGAGTGATGAAGGAGGAAAATGTTATTTCTGAGATAAATGAAAGTTGACCCCCAGGAAAAGATGTTCAATTTGGTTTAATTCCAGGGAAATGGAAGAAAATTACACAAAAAAAGCCAGGAGCTAGACAAGAAAGGTGTGGGAGTTGGAAAACTCTATCCCTATCTTCACCTTTACTTTCTAGGTGTTCTGATATTCCTCATGAATAACCTTTTTTTTTGTATTTGCATATAAATGGATGGAAACCTACAGATGCGATTGACTAAAAAAGCTTATATATAAGTTTGAAAGTTGATAATTATGTATTCGCTCTTTAACAGCAATCAACGTATAGATGAAGACGAAGATGACACTGAACCTGAGTCCACACAAATAGGAAGGTCACAAAAATCACACAAAGAACTTTCAAAAGATGAACTAAACAGAAAGGTTTAGTTTTACAGTAGTTATGCGAGTCATTGTTATTATTATTATTATTATTATTATTATTATTATTATTATTATAAACACTCGTGTATAGGCCGCACTCATTGATAAGCTGCACCCATTATTTTGACAAACATTGTCAGGAATAAATGAAACCTTCAAGAAGTTTTAATGACCTTTGTTATGATTCTTGAAAACTAAGTTACAGACAATAAATTATTTGAATTTTTTTTCATTTCGAAATGAAATACAATTCTGAGATGCTTTTCCTCTGCAGTCGGGAAGCAATAAAACTAAGTAATGATCTTTTGAAGACATTGACAGTATGCCAAAGGACCTGGGATGTGCAAATTCTGTGACTCTGTCA
>BLAZ01000453.1:1067510-1070010 GCA_014633955.1 Acropora tenuis | reverse complement strand
ATTACGTGATTTGCTGACTGCAATGCAGTTTTGTTGAAGAAATATGCATGTATATGCTGGTTAGACGTTTTTCATTCGACGTGATACCGGTTGAGTACTAATGGTATATGGATCTGTATGCTTTAGTTTTTAAATAATCGCAAGTTGCTCCATTTTTCGACTAAATCAGATGTATTAATAGATGATTTTTTTCCAATTGAGTTATAGTTGTAAATTACTCTTTAATGTTCTGTCTCATTTAACGCACTTCAGTTGAATAGTTTGTTTAAAGTAAATCCAAATTTTCGTTTGTATTCCAGGGAAAGGCTAGATAGACTACTGCGAAGGCCTGCATACTTTTCTTCTAGCTAGTTCCGTCTTGGATAAAGTAACTTAAGATACATAATAAGTCCGTGTCAGAAATAAGATCTTGATAACTGTTGCAATAAAGGTATGACTATAACTGATTGCTCATTATTATTATTATTATTATTATTACTATTATTAGATGGAGTTGAGGGCTTAGTTTTGCAACTTGAGGGCCTTACCAAAAACTAAAAATATAATAGTAGAAATAAGAGTTTTAGATTTCATTTTCGCCATCACGTGACCTTCGCGTCACGTGTTACCTATTTCTTAGAAATTTCCGTAATATCTTGGGAAAACGTTTTTTCGAAAGGCGCCGTCACACCATCTTTGCTAGTCGCCTTAGCCCGGCTACGCATTATGCGCCCTGCATTTTAACAACGAACCTACTTACTGGTTCAGTTATATTACCGTATATGCAAAGTAGCGGACTGTTGCGCGGGGTCGGGTGGGTAGATCATTCGCTATATGCGACAGTTAATCTTTTGGCGATGGGGTTATTTTCATTGTTATCGATGTTGATTATATTTCTGCAAATTCCAATCCGCTTTAAGATTTCCTTAACCGGGATGCAAATTTTCTTTTCCGTATCGAATAAATCGGATTGCCATCGGTGCTGAGAATGGTAAAGTAACATGCGATAATTATTGCCTTAGGGGAGACTTGAACAATTGTTACCAACTGGCGCAGGAAAGTTGTGTTCCAAGGCGGAAGAAAACACAACAAAAAGGCGGCAATTATAACAGAGACGTCTACTGCCGCCCTTCATTCTTTCATTCGTATCACACTGGGAGTTTCTTCTGCTTGATTTGTCGAACCATCGACGAGTCTAATTTGAACCTGTAAATTATTCATCTGCCTTTTAGCAGTCTTTTACACCACGTAGTTTGGATAAATCATGATGAAACAAAAAAGCAATAAGAACCACAATGGCTGTTCACAGTTGAAAACATCAGGATTGTTTAGACGTACATTTCGTTGTGGGTCTGTTAACAAGAAGGAGGCAGACATTGCGGAATTCTATTTTTGGAACACAGATCGCTTTAACGGTTTTAGCGGAACATTTGGCTTTAAATGGCAATTTCGCTGAGCATGGGCTCGTCACAAGATCTCAGCCGGCTTTGAAATTAATATTACTAATTTCACTTCCTAGGGTGAAACGAGACATAAAAAAAAGATGCGTAGCCAATGATCTAAATTAATCAGATCACGCGGAGGTGTGAAATCAAGGACAAGAGGTCTAAATTTCTTAATCAGAAGTTACTTTAGTAATCATGAAATAATTAGACATTTGTACAAAAAACATTGTAACATTGGCCAACTAGACATAGCAAAAGGGTGGAACAATAATGGTGGAACCAGCCAGACAATAAAGAAATAAATAGTAAAATAATTCGTAAGGTTAAACCACGGTAATTATATAGTTGCCTTTCTAACTTTCTAATCATAGGCTTACCTAATCTCCTTTAAACAGTAGGACCTGACAAGAAGACCAATAATCTTGCTGGTCGTTTTGTATTAGACAGACAGAATCTAATAGAATTTATAAAAAAATTTGCTCCTATTTTGAAATGTGCGGTTTTTCAAATTTTTCCACAGACTATTTCGTTTTTTATTTCAGTCTTTGAGGGTAATTCATGAAAAGTCTGCTTTTTCAATTCTTTGCGTTGGTTAGTTCAGCCTGATTAACTCGTTTGATAAGACACAATTAACTTTCGTATTTGCCCTAACCGTAACAGCACCGAAGTTTCAGTTTAGAACTGATTTTAAAATGAGTTCTAAACTGAAACTTCGGAAAAGGTCTGGCCGTGCTTTACCAGCGTGCAAGCTCATGATCAGCTGTACCCCAATTCTTATCCTGCGTCTACTGACCCAGTGAATTCAACTGAAACGCGCCTAACAATGGTAAAGCAAAGAGATAGAAAGAAGTACTTTGTTTTGACACTTTGCTTAAACGGGAATAGCTGTAAACATTGTGAAAAGCATTGTTTACACCAGTAAGACCAAACTGGCATCAGCAGAGACAAAAAAAGGGAAAGAAAAAGGACAAAAACAAAGCAAATAAATCAAAAACGAAGAAACAGAAGCTCAATACTCACTGCAGTAAGAGTGCACGTCCACTTAAGCAGTGAAAAAGGGAAGACTTTAATTAGCC
>BLAZ01000453.1:1046875-1049375 GCA_014633955.1 Acropora tenuis | reverse complement strand
ATTTAACCTCTTTCAAGTTTTCGTTTTTACACGTAGCAGCACTTTTTGTTCCCTCACATCTTCTCCTTTAGTTTGTTGCTCCTGTGGCTTTTTTTCTTCTGTCATTCCCTCCTTCTTTCATTCCTTTGTTTGTTTCTTCCTTTTTTCGTTGTTGCTTTCATTTTTTCATCCTCTCATTTATTTCTTCCTCCATTCATTCCTTCGGTCCTTCATTTCTTCTTGTGTTTTTCCTTTGATCGTCTTTTCATTCCTTTGACCCTTAATGTATTTATTATCTTCGCTCGTTCATTATCTCTTTCCCAGTTTCGTTCCACTCCTCATTAGATCCACTAAATCGAGTTTACAATTTTATCATACAGATGTAGAGCAAAATTATCTTTGATGTCAACACATTCCATTACCCTTTTGTTTCATACTTTGATAAATAAACATTGATATTTACCCAGGAGGGGTAATGCAAGGCATTAAATTACGAACAACAATAATCACTTCTTGCCATTGGTTCCCAGGAAGAACTACACACTGAACATCCGGGTTACTGACAGAGGAAGTCCACCGCTCTCCTCATTTGGAACTCTTGAAATTGATCTCCTTGATGAGAACGACAACGCCCCTGTGTTTAGTTTGTCGTCCTATAGAGCGACAGTTAAAGAGAACACAGCTAAAGGGACTAAATTCTTTCAGGTATACACATTGATTTCTTCTCTTAATTCTTTTAACAAAGTAAAACGTTTGGGAGGACACGTCTCGCTCTCCATTACTAAGAATAGGACGATCACACAAGGTTGACATAATCATCGCAGCCCTGAACGCTATCATTTAAGCAACAGCTTTCAATACTGCGATGATTACGTCAACCTTGTGCTTCACTGTGCACGACAAGTATAAGACTTTCACGTATAAATTACATCAATAACGATTAAAATTGAATTATTTAAGGTGACCGCAACGGATCTGGACTCTGGGTCGAACGGAGATATTACTTACGCCATCGTCAACGGCAACAAAGGAGACACCTTCGCAATCGATTCCTCAGGTACTTCTTCAACATTATGGTCCGTGCTATTAAACGCTTACAGTAGGTCTTGTTTGATATTTAGTGATTCCGAATATAATCTGGTTGAAAATCCGATAACGTTCAATTTTAGAAGGAAATTCGCATGCAAGTATGGACTTCGATTACGTCGAGCCTCTTTGAACAACTAATCTTATTCCTTGGGTCAAATTCTCATAAATCCAAAGGTAGACTAGCTGCTCCTGCTTACAACAAGACACCTTAAATATAAATTTAGCCGCAAATTGATACGGCTGGTGCTAAGCGCGGGCAAACGGTTGTAAAGAAGGTACCACCAACTGCCTATTTCACTCATAAGCTGAGATTTTGAGCCAATAACCAGGAATGCATTTAAGATTCGCTACTTTCGCGGCCTGAAACCTTTTCTTAGATGAAAGTCGCTGAAAAGTGAACCACTATGATTTCCCTTCAATTCTACATCTCACCAAAATTCTTCGTCCTTTTATGAAAGAGACATTACCACACAACACTTTAAACCCTCTTAATCTATTCAGCGATCAAGATACTTTTTTCTCAACATGAAGTAATTCCTTGCCATTCAGAAGATTGGGAAACTGCGGTATGAAGTAATGAGGATGTACTGGTTTATATGGCGACTTAATAGCTGAGTAAAGAGGGTATCTGAATGATAACAACAAATATGTCATTTATAGAGGTGTTATTTCTTATCACGACTTTTTTTACCTTAAGGTTTCTTGTTGATCAAAAATTCTCCTGATTTTGAGACCAGAAATCAGTACAACTTAATGGTTGATGCAGTAGATGGCGGTGTGCCACCCAAAGTAGCGTATGCGCATGTTACTGTCATCATTGAAGATGTCAATGATCACGCGCCTCAGTTTAACGAATCAGAATACAGATTTACAGTCAGTGAGGGAGCTGTCATAAATGAAAATGTCGGATCGATCTTTGCTACCGACCTCGACTCGGGATTCAGAGGAAGACTGTATTACTCTATAAAAGGAGGAGATGGCAGTGGAGTGTTTGCAATCGACGGCGATTCTGGTAAGTTTGGTGACGTAATATGTGGAATTAGTAATGCAGAAAACGACAATGGATTTGGACGATTGTCAGATGAAGTCGTTGTAAGAAGCTAAGCCTCATCGTTATCATTTTCTTCTTCGTCTTCCCCGTCTTCGTATCCCCATATTTATCCATCAAAGGAGATATATAATTCAATCCCGCTAACAATTAATGGATGAGCCTTAGATAGTTACCATTCAGCATTTCCAAAATACGAGTTTCGGATATTCTCTCTCGAAGGCAACAAAGTACACTTTTTGAGCACAAGCAATTGGGTGTTTTGCTTGTCTGACTATTTGCTTCACAGTTGCTCCAAGCTCGATAAAATGTAAATGTGAGCATGGTTGAGTCAGAGAATCAAGTGCTGCTTACATACCTCAAAAGGAAAAAAAAAAAAAAAAA
>BLAZ01000453.1:1027901-1032880 GCA_014633955.1 Acropora tenuis | reverse complement strand
ATTAGCTGTGAGGCGGAGAGTAAGAGTTGGGAGTTGCGAGTCTTGGCAAGCAGTTATTGCTCCGCCTTAGCTGTTAACTCTGTTCCTGTAATTATTGCCAGAAATCATTGGTTTACTCCTTTTATTTTTTCTCTTGTTATTAGGAACTCTTGAGCAAAACTCTGAAATTGAACGTCCATGTGACAAGTTTCAAGGCCCCAGAACGATGCGAAGAACACCCTTGTGATTTGGATCCCTGTAAACACAATGGCTTTTGCTCGCGCCAGGGCTCACAGTACGATTGCCTGTGCAAACCCGGGTGGTCTGGTGACCAATGTGAAGTTGATGTGGATGAATGTAATGGAGGTGTGTTTGTTATTCTTAGCTCAATGAAGATATTTAGCTATTTCAGGGTGATGTATTAAGTAAAATTGAGTTAGGATGATTTGAAATTGTTACCTGCTTATTCGGTTGTAAACGCAGCCAACATTTCTTCATTGCAATGGAAGTGATATCTCCATCAAAGTATATCAGGAAAATGCAAGATTATAATTTTCAATTGTTTTGAGCGCTGTTTCCCGAATCGTTCCCGCCCTGGAACGACAACCTACATTGTAGATTATATCATTCCCGATTAGTCTTTGAAATAAGGCTGAATAGACGACCTTTTAAGCTTGCAAATTATGCATCCCTCATGCGGATCGCTTAAGGCCCTCCGGAGATTTTCATATTTTCAGTGCAGAAGGAAGCACGGGGTTCACGTGATGGTCTTTATTTAGAATACCAATTAGCTGAAAGAGATCTATACTGCAAAGGTTGCTGTTTTTTTCGGTGCCACTGTCCCACCTCTTTCCTGACACTGACGAAAGCCCCCTTACGTAGGTATTATAGTATACTCTGAAAAAAAGCTTCTCTCGTACTTAACTATCTCCCGTGTTCATCCATATCTCGACGAACGCGCGCTAAAAACGAATTAACTATTAGCTAGTACATGAGGTTCACAAATCGCTGACGAAGACAACCTGTCCCATATTGTCACATTTATACAAAAACTGGATAAATGTGACTAGGCAGTTTTATTGATCAGGTATATATTTATTTTCAGATCCTTGCTTTTACAGCGGCACATGCTTCAACACCGATGGTTCTTTCAAATGCACTTGCACCTCAGGTAAAACAGGAAAGACATGCGAATTGGAGAAAGCAGCGTGCAGTGCAAATCCTTGCAACAGGACAGACATCTGTGTGCTGTCTGATCGATCATCGATTGGATATCAATGCGTGAATAGAGAGCTTGAGACGACCCTGATTTTATCGGAAGGTCGTGTCTACAGTAGTGCTTACGACTTGGAGACAGAGATCGAAAATTTAATCAGGACTGCACCCAACAATGTTGAAAAGGTGAGATAGAGCGTCGTACAAAGTTTGGAAGTCTCCGGGTAACGTTTGAGTATGACTACAAGTTTGAGTATGACTACAAGAATGGGTCTCAGTTCCGAACATGCACATTGGGCTTGCACTACCATGCATACTCATTGTGCACATGCTCAAAAAGAAAAACTCATGTCATACTCGTGCAACAATCTAATGGCTTGGATGTAAATGTAGGATACTGCACATTTAGTGGGGTCGTAAGATGAGTGGATGTTTCTTTGCTGTGTCTAATTTAACACCCAGTGACTGTTTCAATTTCTGTTAACAATTCAACAGAATGTGACTTCAAGGAGAAAAAGAGCGGTCAAAGGCAAACTAGATTACGGCGCTTGCTCTGTCCGCATCACCAGATACAACAAAAGAGAAGCTCTCTTTGTACTGATTTGTCCGCGGGAAATGACACCACTTGAGCCTAAAATTTCTCAGCGGTTTGTTTGTGGATTGATGTTTAATGCTGGTCTATCGACGTCTTGTGGCGGAAGTGAAGCAATGATGACGCCGAGCCCCCTAACAGTTAAACCTCCAATCAAACCATTAGAGTAAGATTATTCATTGTTAATTAATTTTATAATCTATAATATCTCACACGATTTTGACTCGAATAGTGTAAAGTGCACTTCAAAGATTAAGGCACGGGGTTCTTATGCAGATGTTCAGGTTCAAATGCCTCTCGAATTAATGAGGGGAATCTGTCTTCGGTGGTCCCGAGTTTAATTTCAATACGCTTTGATTATGGCCAACTAGTTTTCTTTTGCTGGCGAAAATCTTAATCATGTTAAGTTTCGATGATCTGCAACGTTTTGGTTTTTCCTGCTCGTTGTTGTAAGGTACATTGTAAACATACGCTTCGGAATAATGCTCGATGTAAATGATACACACATATGTCTATATCTTTTTCTTTTTTATCTAAAATTTATCCAGTGACTGTCTCCCAAATGGGAAAGCATTTGTTCTCAGTTACTAAGATCATTACATAACGCTAAAGACTTAAAGTAAATAAGTGGCTTTTAATTAGATACTCATTAATTTACTAACTTTCCCATTTATTTCATTATTGTGTGAATGTACGTGTCCAATTAAGACAAAGATGATATGCATATCTCCAGAGATCACATTTAAAATCGGTAATTCATATCTCTAAGTCATTTTTCTTACATGCAGAGTCAAATTGGCATTCTTTGCCGAAGATAGTGGGTCTGGAAGCGACTTAAATGCGAATAAAGTGATTGACATGATCAACAGCGGAAAAGCTAAAGAGTTGGAGGAAAATGGCTTCAAAGTTCAAAGCGTTTCATCGAGTAAGTGTCTGTGCTAATTGTTACTTCATTGAATAGGCGCCAGTTTTAAGGGAACAGTATTAGGCATATTTCTCGCGAGGCAGACGTAACTTGAGTCCAGCAAAAAATTAAAGATTCATAACATAACCAGCAAAGTCAACCAATTTCAGCCAACAATTTGCTTACGATATCAGTGTGCTTCATTATCCCATGGACGCAAGCTGATGACGCAATGAAGCCATTGAATTTAAGCCAAATTTCACTTGTTTCGGAGAAACTAAAATTTGAAAAGTTAATTTCAATGTTACAATCAATTTGTTTCATGCTTAGCATGCATACAACGAGTTAACGACATACTTGGGACGTTGCTAAGCATTTGAGAAACTGGAGTCGCACTGGGATATCGCCTCGTGCGACTCATACGCTGTTCTCGTGCTTAGCAACTTCCTGTATGCATGCCTAAGTGGCTCGCTAACCACTAACCAGTTGTTAATTTTGATATAAAGAAATAGCACGAAAAACGTAGAGACTAGCTTTTCATCGATGGGCTGGCGCAGTGTTCAGAGAGCTCGCCTTCCACTTGTGTTTGCTTCGCATAGATTCTCGAACTCTATTTTAGCGATGATTTTGTTGCAAGTTCTCTAAGAAAAGACCTAAGAACATTTCCAAACGTACTTTTATGTTAAGGATTTTCATTTTTTTCAGAAGAAGTTCATAGATAAGATTTAAGGATTGTAGGCATACACGTAGTTCGTCACTTGTTTTGCAATTCTTCATCATCGGTTTAGCTATGATTGGTTGCAATGAAGCAAAGTACTCCAAAGCAATGGTCAATTTTCAAAACATTATGCTAGTCATGCCTTCATTCATTCATTTTATTATATTATTATTTTTTAGGCAACGCAGCACCTCAAACAGGTATTTTAGCAAGCATTAATTCATTTCTTCACATGTGTCATAATAGATTTAATTCACGAAACTTTGGTATCAAAAGAGTTGAGGAGGGTCGTATTACCATCTTTAAGAAGGCTTTGAAGTACCCCACTGGTTCCTTTTAATCGAATAAATTAGCAAGCTGAGAAAACTTTCGTGTGTTCCTAGTCTCTGTTTTTAAATTCACATCTTTGCAAAATAGTAGGGTGGTGGATAGCTGGATATTTTGGAAGTTTAAAACTGTACTTTTTCCTTTCCTGGAAAAGTTCGTTTTGTCATCCTGCTTTCCAGTTTAAGATGACCTTGTTCCCTGTAAACATCTAACCTCAAGAAATATGTCTCGTTATGTTGGCACTTTCATTGGCTCACATCAAGCTTTATGAGGGACTGTGTACCTTTCCAGACACGATCTAAGAGAAAAGAAGTGATCAATAGATGATACAACAGAAGCAATACCTCTAACGATCACAACAGTAGAAGCAGCAGGTCATAGGAACCAGAAAAAAACAGAGATGTAGAAGAGCCAAAGGATTACTCAACTTTCCTTCGTTTCTATTTTCAGCGGAACCTGAATCGAGCACTGGTTTAATCGCTGGGCTTACTGTTGGAATACTTTGCTTCATTTCATGCGTCGCTGCTATTGCAACTCTTTACGTAAAGAGGTGAGGATGGTATCTAAATAAATTTAGCATTATATGATATTGCAGTCTGTTATGTTACTGTCGTTCTTTGATGAATTGTGGATTAAGTTGCGGCTTCACCACGGCTACAGCAATACAAAATGTTATTATTATTATTAGTTTTGATGGGCACCTGCAGCACGCAACTTTGTAAATTTCGTTGTTGCTGCAAAATAACAACGTGAGATCACCTGATTATGTTTGATGATAACGGAAGAGTTTAAAATTATATCCTACATGCTCCCTTTCTTCCTTACAACCGTTCGAGGCAACCCAGTTATAGAACACACCACCCACGTCATATAACACAAATATGACTTCGACCTATGAAAGCCTTGTGAATTTGACAGGGAATGTCTATCACCAAGGTGGTGCATCGGAAGGGAGCACGTGGTTGCCCGACCAACAAAATCGTCACGCGACCGCTTTTAAAGGGACGGACTATCGGACTATCGGACGTATGTGGTTGTCAAAGATGTGATCTGAGAAATGCATATAGCAGCACAAATAATGTCCCCTAGAGAGTTAGCAATAAGACTCAGCGCATTTTCGTGAACCGATGCTTGTCCTTTTCTTCAGGCGGCGTAAACCTGCATTCTTCCATTACACAATCCAGCAAAGATCAGCTATGGGTCGAAAAGAAAGCCAAAGAAACATTCTGGACAGAGAGATGTCG